>JAFIRS010003410.1:0-137263 GCA_018342105.1 Gonioctena quinquepunctata
TCGACTCTAGAAAATTTCTTCGTTATAGAAAGTCGGTGACTCGAAAAATTATCGTCCCCAGCGAAGCAAAAAAAAAATTTTCGGACCCGCCCCCCCTCCCCAACTTAAAATTATACGTTATGAGAAAAAATTATGGTTTTTCGATAAAACTTCATTGGACTTTTTTGTAGAACTCTCTTCGAACTTTTTTTTTTTTGGGGGGGTGGGGGGATATCATCAAAATCGATAGGGTCAACTAGGAGAAGGAATTTTTTTTTCGCGTTCAGACCCTCAAATGGTCCCCCGTCCTTCTTTTAAAAGTCCCCTGGCACAATCCGCATCTCTCTACGACCCCCCCATTGGGCTGTGCGTTTCCCCGTGGACTATTTTGAATAACGAGAGTAATTTTCATTTCATAAAAAATGGTATCTGAACAATATTATGGAATCGGATCCAACGCGTTTTTTTCTTATAGGTATCGACCCCCATACCATTTCTAGGAATTTACTAGGTGAAGAAATTTTATAAGATTTTTGCAATTATGACCAAAGAATTTCTCGCGATTTTTAAAATTTTTGGAAAAATCGCCACCTCTCTACGACCCCCTTCCTGCCCTGCGCTATATAATATAATTAAAATAATAACACGGAAACAATATGTTCTATCGAAAAGTGTTCGGAAAACATTTCATAGGAAAATCAGTTATGCATTCTTCTACATAGGTGGGGGGGCCAAAAAAAATTTATTCAAAAATAACTCGCTCAAATAGAATCATAAAAATATAAAAACATATGCTAACGATTCATCTTGATTTATCATATTTTTCGAACCCCTTTTGCCCCCCTTCTGAACGAACAAATATTACTGATACAAGCCCAAAATATGGGAAATATCAATTAATTTTTTTTTTTTTTTTTTTTTTGATTAAAATGTTTTTCGGATAGAGAACAAAAATCATGAATTTCGACACCCAATATGCATATATCAAAGACGTACCGTTTGGACGATACGACTTTTTGAATTTTTTCCAATTTTGATTATCTCTCCCGCCAACGGGGAACGTGAGCTGGGTTTTATGACCGTCGTGTGGCAGATAGAGAAAAACTAATTACATATTCGTGATCTGTGAAAAATTCTAAGATTTGCAGGGGGGCGCAGCTATCCCTTTCGACAAAATATTGTTTTGACTGGATCGAAAAACTTTATTGGACTTTTCGATTTGAAACGAAAAAAAAATTTTTTTTTGAAGGGGGACACTTGCCCCCCCAATCGACTCTAGAAAATTTCTTCGTTATAGAAAGTCGGTGACTCGAAAAATTATCGTCCCCGAAAAGCGCAGCCAAAAAAAAAATTTTCGGACCCGCCCCCCCCCCAACTTAAAATTATACGTTATGAGAAAAATTATGGTTTTTCGATAAAACTTCATTGGACTTTTTTGTAGAACTCTCTTCGAACTTTTTTTTTTTTGGGGGGGTGGGGGGATATCATCAAAATCGATAGGGTCAACTAGGAGAAGGAATTTTTTTTTCGCGTTCAGACCCTCAAATGGTCCCCCGTCCTTCTTTTAAAAGTCCCCTGGCACAATCCGCATCTCTCTACGACCCCCCCATTGGGCTGTGCGTTTCCCCGTGGACTATTTTGAATAACGAGAGTAATTTTCATTTCATAAAAAATGGTATCTGAACAATATTATGGAATCGGATCCAACGCGTTTTTTCTTATAGGTATCGACCCCCATACCATTTCTAGGAATTTACTAGGTGAAGAAATTTTATAAGATTTTTGCAATTATGACCAAAGAATTTCTCGCGATTTTTAAAAATTTTTGGAAAAATCGCCACCTCTCTACGACCCCCCCTTCCTGCCCTGCGCTATATAATATAATTAAAATAATAACACGGAAACAATATGTTCTATCGAAAGTGTTCGGAAAACATTTCATAGGAAAATCAGTTATGCATTCTTCTACATAGGTGGGGGCCAAAAAAATTTATTCAAAATAACTCGCTCAAATAGAATCATAAAAATATAAAAACATATGCTAACGATTCATCTTGATTTATCATATTTTTCGAACCCCTTTTGCCCCCCTTCTGAACGAACAAATATTACTGATACAAGCCCAAAATATGGGAAATATCAAATTTTTTTCCAATAATTTTTTGTTGAATACTCCCCGATGATTCTGCTGAGGGGAGTCGCCTGCCCCCCCTAACGTTTTTAGAAAAAAACATATGGAGAATAATATTTTAAAAATCTGAAAAAATACTTTAAAAACGTGAAATGAAAAATAAAATTTTTGATATGTCAATCAAATTTTTAGGACGTACCGTTTAGACGGTAGAATTTTTTAAGGGTTTCAATTTTCGAAAAATATTTTTTTTCATCATTTTAATCACTTTTAAAAATATGAAAAAATCTTCGTCGGATGTAAAATGAACAATCAGATTTTTGATATCGAAATAAAATTTTTAGAACGTACCGTTTAGACGGTAAAATTTTTAAGATTTTTTTTTCGAAAATATTTTTTTTCATCATTTTCATCAATTTTGAAATTATGAAAAAATACTCTTCGAATAGAAGAAAAAAAACAAAATTTTGGTACAAGTTTCATCTCCTTAGGTCAAACCGTTTGGATGTTACGATTTTTTTAAATTGTCAACGAATCATTTTCATTCCAAAATGACGAACATGAGCTGGGTAAATGAAAAGAGTTATGGAAAAATGTTAGGGAACTTTATTTCCGGAATCTGAAAATTAAGTCATTAAATTGGTTTTCCTCCCCCTTCCCCCTTCACCCCTCCCTCAACGTTTTAATAAAATGACATAACCTTTTTTTTTTTTTTGATTAAAAATGTTTTTTCGGATAGAGAACAAAAATCATGAATTTCGACACCCAATATGCATATATCAAAGACGTACCGTTTGGACGATACGACTTTTTGAATTTTTTCCAATTTTGATTATCTCTCCCGCCAACGGGGAACGTGAGCTGGGTTTTATGACCGTCGTGTGGCAGATAGAGAAAAACTAATTACATATTCGTGATCTGTGAAAAATTCTAAGATTTGCAGGGGGGCGCAGCCCTCCCCTTTTCGACAAAATATTGTTTTGACTGGATCGAAAAACTTTATTGGACTTTTCGATTTGAAACGAAAAAAAAATTTTTTTTTGAAGGGGGACACTTGCCCCCCCAATCGACTCTAGAAAATTTCTTCGTTATAGAAAGTCGGTGACTCGAAAAATTATCGTCCCCGAAAAGCGCAGCCAAAAAAAAAATTTTCGGACCCGCCCCCCCCCCCAACTTAAAATTATACGTTATGAGAAAAAATTATGGTTTTTCGATAAAACTTCATTGGACTTTTTTGTAGAACTCTCTTCGAACTTTTTTTTTTTTGGGGGGGTGGGGGGATATCATCAAAATCGATAGGGTCAACTAGGAGAAGGAATTTTTTTTTCGCGTTCAGACCCTCAAATGGTCCCCCGTCCTTCTTTTAAAAGTCCCCTGGCACAATCCGCATCTCTCTACGACCCCCCCATTGGGCTGTGCGTTTCCCCGTGGACTATTTTGAATAACGAGGTAATTTTCATTTCATAAAAATGGTATCTGAACAATATTATGGAATCGGATCCAACGCGTTTTTTCTTATAGGTATCGACCCCCATACCATTTCTAGGAATTTACTAGGTGAAGAAATTTTATAAGATTTTGCAATTATGACCAAAGAATTTCTCGCGATTTTTAAAAATTTTTGGAAAAATCGCCACCTCTCTACGACCCCCCCTTCCTGCCCTGCGCTATATAATATAATTAAAATAATAACACGGAAACAATATGTTCTATCGAAAAGTGTTCGGAAAACATTTCATAGGAAAATCAGTTATGCATTCTTCTACATAGGTGGGGGCCAAAAAAAATTTATTCAAAAATAACTCGCTCAAATAGAATCATAAAAATATAAAACATATGCTAACGATTCATCTTGATTTATCATATTTTTCGAACCCTTTGCCCCTTCTGAACGAACAAATATTACTGATACAAGCCCAAAATATGGGAAATATCAATTAATTTTTTTTTTTTTTTTTTTTTTTTGATTAAAAATGTTTTTCGGATAGAGAACAAAAATCATGAATTTCGACACCCAATATGCATATATCAAAGACGTACCGTTTGGACGATACGACTTTTTGAATTTTCAATTTTGATTATCTCTCCCGCCAACGGGAACGTGAGCTGGGTTTTATGACCGTCGTGTGGCAGATGAGAAAAACTAATTACATATTCGTGATCTGTGAAAATTCTAAAGATTTGCAGGGGGCGCAGCCTCCCTTTCGACTCTAGAAAATTTCTTCGTTATAGAAAGTAAAATATTGTTTTTGACTGGATCGAAAAACTTTATTGGACTTTTCGATTTGAAACGAAAAAAAAATTTTTTTTTGAAGGGGGACACTTGCCCCCCCAATCGACTCTAGAAAATTTCTTCGTTATAGAAAGTCGGTGACTCGAAAAATTATCGTCCCCGAAAAGCGCAGCCAAAAAAAAAATTTTCGGACCCGCCCCCCCCCCAACTTAAAATTATACGTTATGAGAAAAAATTATGGTTTTTCGATAAAACTTCATTGGACTTTTTTGTAGAACTCTCTTCGAACTTTTTTTTTTTTGGGGGGGTGGGGGGATATCATCAAAATCGATAGGGTCAACTAGGAGAAGGAATTTTTTTTTCGCGTTCAGACCCTCAAATGGTCCCCCGTCCTTCTTTTAAAAGTCCCCTGGCACAATCCGCATCTCTCTACGACCCCCATTGGGCTGTGCGTTTCCCGTGGACTATTTTGAATAACAGAGTAATTTTCATTTCATAAAAATGGTATCTGAACAATATTATGGAATCGGATCCAACGCGTTTTTTCTTATAGGTATCGACCCCCCCATACCATTTCTAGGAATTTACTAGGTGAAGAAATTTTATAAGATTTTTGCAATTATGACCAAAGAATTTCTCGCGATTTTTAAAAATTTTTGGAAAAATCGCCACCTCTCTACGACCCCCCCTTCCTGCCCTGCGCTATATAATATAATTAAAATAATAACACGGAAACAATATGTTCTATCGAAAAGTGTTCGGAAAACATTTCATAGGAAAATCAGTTATGCATTCTTCTACATAGGTGGGGGGGCCAAAAAAAATTTATTCAAAAATAACTCGCTCAAATAGAATCATAAAAATATAAAAACATATGCTAACGATTCATCTTGATTTATCATATTTTTCGAACCCCTTTTGCCCCCCTTCTGAACGAACAAATATTACTGATACAAGCCCAAAATATGGGAAATATCAAATTTTTTTCCAATAATTTTTTGTTGAATACTCCCCGATGATTCTGCTGAGGAGTCCTACTACTAACGTTTTAGAAAAAACATATGGAGAATAATATTTTAAAATCTGAAAAAATACTTTAAAAACGTGAAATGAAAAATAAAATTTTTTGATATGTCAATCAAATTTTTAGGACGTACCGTTTAGACGGTAGAATTTTTTAAGGGTTTCAATTTTCGAAAAATATTTTTTTTCATCATTTTAATCACTTTTAAAAATATGAAAAAATCTTCGTCGGATGTAAAATGAACAATCAGATTTTTGATATCGAAATAAAATTTTTAGAACGTACCGTTTAGACGGTAAAAATTTTTAAGATTTTTTTTTTTCGAAAATATTTTTTTTTCATCATTTTCATCAATTTTGAAATTATGAAAAAATACTCTTCGAATAGAAGAAAAAAAAAAAAATTTTTGGTAAAAGTTTCATTTCCTTAGGTCAAACCGTTTGGATGTTACGATTTTTTTAAATTTCAACGAATCATTTTCATTCCAAAATGACGAACATGAGCTGGGTAAATGAAAAGAGTTATGGAAAAATGTTAGGGGAACTTTATTTCCGGAATCTGAAAATTAAGTCATTAAATTGGTTTTTCCTCCCCCCTTCCCCCCCCTTCACCCCTCCCTCAACGTTTTAATAAAATGACATAACCTTTTTTTTTTTTTTTGATTAAAAATGTTTTTTTCGGATAGAGAACAAAAAATCATGAATTTCGACACCCAATATGCATATATCAAAGACGTACCGTTTGGACGATACGACTTTTTGAATTTTTTCCAATTTTGATTATCTCTCCCGCCAACGGGGAACGTGAGCTGGGTTTTATGACCGTCGTGTGGCAGATAGAGAAAAACTAATTACATATTCGTGATCTGTGAAAAATTCTAAGATTTGCAGGGGGCAGCTCCCTTTTCGACAAAAATATTGTTTTGACTGGATCGAAAAACTTTATTGGACTTTTCGATTTGAAACGAAAAAAAAATTTTTTTTTGAAGGGGGACACTTGCCCCCCCAATCGACTCTAGAAAATTTCTTCGTTATAGAAGTCGGTGACTCGAAAATTATCGTCCCCGAAAGCGCAGCCAAAAAAAATTTTCGGACCCGCCCCCCCCCCCTCCCCCCCCAACTTAAAATTATACGTTATGAGAAAAAATTATGGTTTTTCGATAAAACTTACGTGGACTTTTTGTAGAACTCTCTTCGAACTTTTTTTTTTTTTGGGGGTGGGGGATATCATCAAAATCGATAGGGTCAACTAGGAGAAGGAATTTTTTTTCGCGTTCAGACCCTCAAATGGTCCCCCGTCCTTCTTTTAAAAGTCCCCTGGCACAATCCGCATCTCTCTACGACCCCCCCATTGGGCTGTGCGTTTCCCCGTGGACTATTTTGAATAACGAGAGTAATTTTCATTTCATAAAAAATGGTATCTGAACAATATTATGGAATCGGATCCAACGCGTTTTTTCTTATAGGTATCGACCCCCCCATACCATTTCTAGGAATTTACTAGGTGAAGAAATTTTATAAGATTTTTGCAATTATGACCAAAGAATTTCTCGCGATTTTTAAAAATTTTTGGAAAAATCGCCACCTCTCTACGACCCCCCCTTCCTGCCCTGCGCTATATAATATAATTAAAATAATAACACGGAAACAATATGTTCTATCGAAAGTGTTCGGAAAACATTTCATAGGAAAATCAGTTATGCATTCTTCTACATAGGTGGGGGGGCCAAAAAAAATTTATTCAAAAATAACTCGCTCAAATAGAATCATAAAAATATAAAAACATATGCTAACGATTCATCTTGATTTATCATATTTTTCGAACCCCTTTTGCCCCCCTTCTGAACGAACAAATATTACTGATACAAGCCCAAAATATGGGAAATATCAATTAATTTTTTTTTTTTTTTTTTTTGATTAAAAATGTTTTTTTCGGATAGAGAACAAAAAATCATGAATTTCGACACCCAATATGCATATATCAAAGACGTACCGTTTGGACGATACGACTTTTTGAATTTTTTCCAATTTTGATTATCTCTCCCGCCAACGGGGAACGTGAGCTGGGTTTTATGACCGTCGTGTGGCAGATAGAGAAAAACTAATTACATATTCGTGATCTGTGAAAAATTCTAAGATTTGCAGGGGGGGGCGCAGCCCTCCCTCTTTTCGACAAAAATATTGTTTTTGACTGGATCGAAAAACTTTATTGGACTTTTCGATTTGAAACGAAAAAAATTTTTTTTGAAGGGGACACTTGCCCCCAATCGACTCTAGAAAATTTCTTCGTTATAGAAAGTCGGTGACTCGAAAAATTATCGTCCCCGAAAGCGCAGCCAAAAAAAAATTTTCGGACCCGCCCCCTCCCCAACTTAAAATTATACGTTATGAGAAAAAATTATGGTTTTTCGATAAAACTTCATGGACTTTTGTAGAACTCTCTTCGAACTTTTTTTTTTTTTTTGGGGGGGTGGGGGGATATCATCAAAATCGATAGGGTCAACTAGGAGAAGGAATTTTTTTTTCGCGTTCAGACCCTCAAATGGTCCCCCGTCCTTCTTTTAAAAGTCCCCTGGCACAATCCGCATCTCTCTACGACCCCCCCATTGGGCTGTGCGTTTCCCCGTGGACTATTTTGAATAACGAGAGTAATTTTCATTTCATAAAAAATGGTATCTGAACAATATTATGGAATCGGATCCAACGCGTTTTTTCTTATAGGTATCGACCCCCCCATACCATTTCTAGGAATTTACTAGGTGAAGAAATTTTATAAGATTTTTGCAATTATGACCAAAGAATTTCTCCGATTTTTAAAAATTTTTGGAAAAATCGCCACCTCTCTGACCCCCTTCCTGCCCTGCGCTATATAATATAATTAAAATAATAACACGGAAACAATATGTTCTATCGAAAAGTGTTCGGAAAACATTTCATAGGAAAATCAGTTATGCATTCTTCTACATAGGTGGGGGGGCCAAAAAAAATTTATTCAAAAATAACTCGCTCAAATAGAATCTAAAAATATAAAACATATGCTAACGATTCATCTTGATTTATCATATTTTTCGAACCCTTTTGCCCCCTTCTGAACGAACAAATATTACTGATACAAGCCCAAAATATGGGAAATATCAAATTTTTTCCAATAATTTTTTGTTGAATACTCCCCGATGATTCTGCTGAGGGGAGTCGCCTGCCCCCCCTAACGTTTTTAGAAAAAAACATATGGAGAATAATATTTTAAAAATCTGAAAAAATACTTTAAAAACGTGAAATGAAAAATAAAATTTTTTATATGTCAATCAAATTTTAGGACGTACCGTTTAGACGGTAGAATTTTTAAGGGTTTCAATTTTCGAAAAATATTTTTTTCATCATTTTAATCACTTTTAAAAATATGAAAAAATCTTCGTCGGATGTAAAATGAACAATCAGATTTTGATATCGAAATAAAATTTTTAGAACGTACCGTTTAGACGGTAAAAATTTTTAAGATTTTTTTTTTTCGAAAATATTTTTTTTTCATCATTTTCATCAATTTTGAAATTATGAAAAAATACTCTTCGAATAGAAGAAAAAAAAACAAAATTTTTGGTACAAGTTTCATCTCCTTAGGTCAAACCGTTTGGATGTTACGATTTTTTAAATTGTCAACGAATCATTTTCATTCCAAAATGACGAACATGAGCTGGGTAAATGAAAAGAGTTATGGAAAATGTTAGGGGAACTTTATTTCCGGAATCTGAAAATTAAGTCATTAAATTGGTTTTTCCTCCCCCCTTCCCCCCCCTTCCCCCCTCCCTCAACGTTTTAATAAAATGACATAACCTTTTTTTTTTTTTTTTTGATTAAAAATGTTTTTTTCGGATAGAGAACAAAAAATCATGAATTTCGACACCCAATATGCATATATCAAAGACGTACCGTTTGGACGATACGACTTTTTGAATTTTTTCCAATTTTGATTATCTCTCCCGCCAACGGGGAACGTGAGCTGGGTTTTATGACCGTCGTGTGGCAGATAGAGAAAAACTAATTACATATTCGTGATCTGTGAAAAATTCTAAGATTTGCAGGGGGGGGCGCAGCCCCCCCCTCCCCCCCTTTTTTTCGACAAAAATATTGTTTTTGACTGGATCGAAAAACTTTATTGGACTTTTCGATTTGAAACGAAAAAAAAATTTTTTTTTGAAGGGGGACACTTGCCCCCCCAATCGACTCTAGAAAATTTCTTCGTTATAGAAAGTCGGTGACTCGAAAAATTATCGTCCCCGAAAAGCGCAGCCAAAAAAAAATTTTCGGACCCCCCCCTCCCCAACTTAAAATTATACGTTATGAGAAAAATTATGGTTTTTCGATAAAACTTCATTGGACTTTTTTGTAGAACTCTCTTCGAACTTTTTTTTTTTTGGGGGGGTGGGGGGATATCATCAAAATCGATAGGGTCAACTAGGAGAAGGAATTTTTTTTTCGCGTTCAGACCCTCAAATGGTCCCCCGTCCTTCTTTTAAAAGTCCCCTGGCACAATCCGCATCTCTCTACGACCCCCCCATTGGGCTGTGCGTTTCCCCGTGGACTATTTTGAATAACGAGAGTAATTTTCATTTCATAAAAAATGGTATCTGAACAATATTATGGAATCGGATCCAACGCGTTTTTTCTTATAGGTATCGACCCCCCCATACCATTTCTAGGAATTTACTAGGTGAAGAAATTTTATAAGATTTTTGCAATTATGACCAAAGAATTTCTCGCGATTTTTAAAAATTTTTGGAAAAATCGCCACCTCTCTACGACCCCCCCTTCCTGCCCTGCGCTATATAATATAATTAAAATAATAACACGGAAACAATATGTTCTATCGAAAAGTGTTCGGAAAACATTTCATAGGAAAATCAGTTATGCATTCTTCTACATAGGTGGGGGGGCCAAAAAAAATTTATTCAAAAATAACTCGCTCAAATAGAATCATAAAAATATAAAAACATATGCTAACGATTCATCTTGATTTATCATATTTTTCGAACCCCTTTGCCCCCTTCTGAACGAACAAATATTACTGATACAAGCCCAAAATATGGGAAATATCAATTAATTTTTTTTTTTTTTTTTTTTTTTTGATTAAAATGTTTTTTTCGGATAGAGAACAAAAAATCATGAATTTCGACACCCAATATGCATATATCAAAGACGTACCGTTTGGACGATACGACTTTTTGAATTTTTTCCAATTTTGATTATCTCTCCCGCCAACGGGGAACGTGAGCTGGGTTTTATGACCGTCGTGTGGCAGATAGAGAAAAACTAATTACATATTCGTGATCTGTGAAAATTCTAAGATTTGAGGGGCGCAGCCCTCCCCTTTTCGACAAAAATATTGTTTTTGACTGGATCGAAAAACTTTATTGGACTTTTCGATTTGAAACGAAAAAAAATTTTTTTTTGAAGGGGACACTTGCCCCCAATCGACTCTAGAAAATTTCTTCGTTATAGAAATCCCAAATTATAATGGGGCCATCTAGAAAGATGAACTCACATCGCCATCTTGGGTTATAAAATCTCAATTTGAATTGACCCAAAATTTTGACCAATTCACAACGAGATCGAATCGGGCCATAATTACAAAACTCGTCCGCCATCTTGAATTGAGAATTTTGAAAAAGTACTAATCTCGACCCCGAAAACCCCACATACCATTTTGAATAGAATCGGACCATAAACTGGTCAATGGTATGTGCGAACCGCCATTTTGAGACGGCGTTTGGGAAAATTCATAATCTTTGAAACCCCTGACAACCCACATACCACTTTTGCAATCGAATTGCACCATAAACCTTAATCTCGTACGCCATCTTGGAGCGCCATTTTGTTTCTCTAAATAAAATTATCTGAGTCACGCGCAATTTCATAAATTTTACCAAAAATCCCATAAACTCCGACTTTGGAAACCCCATATACAAATTTGGAATGAGTCGAACCATAATCGCAAAACTACTCCAGCATATTGGGGCCATCTTGAATTTTCAAATTTTTGACAAATAATTCATAATTTCCGACCCCAAAAACCCCACATACCAATTTTGGATCAGATTGGCCGTAGTGCAAAACTTGTGTAAGCCATCTTGGTATACGTTTGTTTTTTACTCCAACAAATATTTTTTTCAATGCATTGTCACCGGAATTATGAACGCCGCCAAATTTCTGCTCAATCCGGATGTCGGCAAGTGCACAAAAAATGATTACAAATTTTGAACCGGAAATATGACACAATGACGCCACGAACGAAACAGAGTTGAATAAAAGATCAATATTGAATTTGGTTCTTAACCTGTACGGTGAAAACTATCGTTGATGGTTGTGAACCGGCCGCGGTAGGAATAAATTATTTTGAGTGAATTTATGCATCGCTTTTGATAACGTAAAACCTGAAGCCAGGCCCGCCGTTCAACTTATCTATTTATTGGTTAAAGAATATTGTGAAACATCCCTAAGAGTTTGAACTGGAAAAGCAACAAATGAAATATTGGCTTGTTAAGTGGAATAAGGTTAGAAAGTAAAAAGTCAACATTATTATACAATTACTATTTGCTTTTATTTCCATAGAAAGATTTTAAACGAACTATAGATAAAAATGTGATTGAAACAAAAGAGCATTGTGATTATCAAGCAAAAAAGGTTGATCAATTTCTTTCTAACTCACAAAGGTATGAGAATTTGGTGCTCCCTGGCGTAAAATACTTATATACGCAGTGATGTGCATATGGAGTCAAAAAGTGTATACTATCAAAACATTCATTCCATTTTAAACTCAATATAAACTCAGTCTGCTCAAAAAACCGCTATAAAAGGCAAAATATTAAAAAAAATGGATCTTATGATAAAAAATAGTAGTGATCATCACCCTTTATTAGTTGGAAAGTTACACATAACTTTGTCTGTGGGTAATTATCCTTTTGTGGTGGTTGGTATCCCGAGTTACGGGCAAACTTTCGATAGCAAAATCCCAGAAACATTGAAACTAGAAAATTGCCGGGTGACCGCAAAACAAAAAACACTGCTTTGTTTTGGCCGCGCTTCGGTAAGTGTGAATAAGTGGACGGAAACCAGATGATTCAAAAGTACAAACAATAAACCATTACAATACGTCGAAACTAAAACCTGAACTTCGCTTGAAACAAAACTAACCATGCCATGTTTCAGGATAACAAAATATATGAACTGCTTAACACTGTGCGGGTACGTAGGCTTTTCGCTCTCGACTCGATCGCCATTTATGCATACCTGAACGCAGGAAGGTACCATGGCAAATACTGGAAAAAACAGAATACAGCTCTAACACAGGAATAAAAATCAAGTTAAAAGCTACGCAATAACCAATGCACGTATATGGTCTCCGCAAGGTAACTAACTATTTGAGGACGCTGTGGCAATGAGAAAAGTGGAATTGATGACCACTGGTTTCGTTTTATTATGTAGGGAATTGTGGTGCATAAAAAATGTAGGATCATGCTATTTAGTTTTATTTATTACCTAACTTTGAGGCTCTGTTGCCAGGATACATGGTGACGGGCCGACATTGATGTATTGATTTTAGAAGAAAACGAAGTTCATCAGAAGATATTAGCCACATCAAAAGCAGATTCCTGTGGTAGAGATATCATTATACCAGAGTAATGAATCCGACTGAAAAGTAAAGGCAAATTTTCAGGTATCTACGAAATATTTCTGCAGCACATCGCTTTAATATGGGGTGACAAAAGTGAGAGTTTTAGGAAAATGTCATATCCCCAATTTAATTATTTTAGGAGAAGAAAATACGCGTTTGGACATCTACAACAGTATTACGCACGGTGAGTTGCATATACCTCAGGAACACTTCTATCAATATTAAAGAGCATATTTTTGCACACATCAGAGTGACTTCTTGAAATAAAAATATATAGTTAATTGTGAAAAATTACTTGCACAACCATATTTCAGTAATATTCAGGTAGAATACTTGGTATAATAATTCTTATAAAAAACTGTACTATTTGAAGTGTTACGCTTTGGCATTTCCCCGACTCCAGTTCTTCATTTACGGAGGAAATCGGTTATTTACTCAAGCTCCACCTATCACGGAAGCTGTATGACTGATATTTCTCCGTCAAGAATGTTCCATGTCTTCCGGTTCCTTGAATAGATAACCGACTTCTCCTCAATAGGACTATAAAAAGTAGCGAGCTTTTGCTTTAGATTTCCCATATCATCTTTCCAGACTGTTTATTTTTTCGTAACGTTGATTGCATTTCGTTACTGTTTTCTCTAATATAATTATTGTCTTCAGTATAAAGAATTCTTCTACAAAAATATTTTTCAACAAGATAATCCAATTAATTCCGACTATGTGGTGCTTTATTGGACACGAAAAAGCTTTTTCCGAACTCAATCGCATATTAAGCATTATTGATATTCTTCACTGACACATGGCTGATAGATTCATTTGTTTGAAAATATGAAGATGATGTTCATAGATCAGATGTAGAGATCATCTGCAACTGAAAGATAAACTTTAGTCACTATCTTCCATCGTTCAAGATAACCTCTTGTGTGGTATTCATATTGAAGAAACATTCTCAATTGAATATTGAATAGAAATATTTTTCCGCGTTGAAAAATCCACGATATAGAAAAGAAAAAGTTAACAGCTTCTACTTCCCTAGAGATGGCTACTATAATGATGTGAAGGGGAAAAGTAAAATAGATTTTTCGTCGACGAAAATGTATTGAAGACCTAGTGAATGCGATGCCTTTCTTGCATCAATTTTACAAAATGATTTGGTGAGTACCCTCTTTCAGAAAACGTATCCTTTGCCTCGATATATATAGGTTTCTAGAGTGAGACTGGAATAGAAAATCAAATAAACATCGGTGAAAATAAAATGATCACTTTCAGTCGTTTTCAATATCTATCAGATGTAGTTCTATGTCAGCGTGGCTTTGGCTGAGAGTAGTTTTCTGTTAGATATTCACAAAGAAATACTTCATTTTTTATCGTGGATTCTTCAATTTACAGAAAAATATTTCTATTCAGTATTCGGTGAGGATGTTTCTTCAACATGGCTGATAATATTCGACAACGACACGGTCAATAATTTTAATTTCCAGAAATATGGATATTTTTCTCAAGCACCACTCCAAACAGTTAGAACGCTTTTTCGCAAAAATTGTTGGTGGAATGATGTCACTGTGCAATTCTTGAAAAATTATTTCTTCATGAATAGCACTGACCTCAAAGACAGTGGAAAATTTGGAAATGAACGTTTTATTACATTCCCACACATTGTTATAAATACCGGTAGCACACAGGGTATGAATTACGGGTTTGTACAGACGTCTACTGGGGCCAGCTTCCGCAAAAAGTCACATGACTTATCTCTTGTGGACAATGCTGAGACGTCGCTATAAGCCTTGGCGTAGGGAATATCCCGCGACGACACATCGACGTTATGAAGTAGTGGTAATATTTTAATATGGACTTACATATAAAGCCAGTCGCAAAGGGTCGTTCTGTGGGTCGTATATATCATTATGCATGAAGGTCATAATCTTTCTAATATAGTATTACAATAATACCATATCAAAAGATTTTATATAATATCAATATAATATACTGGTCAAGCCTTCCTTTACATTTTTGTGAAACCTCTGTGACCGTGATAGTTGTAGAGATAAAAATGATTTATGCATTCATAGTCTTTGGGATTGTTCTGAAACTCCTGGTAATGACAAATCCATGTTAACGATCAAATCAACTCTAGTCACTTAAAATTCATGCGCCTCAATGGAGAAAATAAATATTTATTTTCATTTCAGAAAAATATATTTCATCAATTTTTCTCATAATTCGTTGAAATATGTAGACCATCTAATGAGATAGCGGTCTTTATCTCAATTTTTAAATTGATATAACACCCAGGGTCCCATATTTTTGTTTTAATGTTTTGTTCCAATATGGCTACGGGGCCGATATATAATCAATCGAAAAACGCGGATTACGTCTTCGGTAGAAAGTGCCATTCTCCAGTATAGCACTATCATACGAAGGTCTCAAAGACATCATGATATCTTACGCATAAAAAAGGTCGTAATATTTTCGCTATGACCTTAGTAAAGCAAGTTTTGTTGTACTAACGTCGTAACGCTATCAAACAGCAAAGATATACACTGAGTGCATAAGCATTCCGCTAGTTCTGCCTAATGGAAAACGCTAGAAGTAACTGACATTTACAATAAGGTTATGTTGATGTTGAACAGTTATGTTTATATTTTTATTTATATAGGTACATACATATTATTTGTCTTTCCTTGTTGTGAAAACAAGGAACTGGATAAACTTCATTTTTTTGCGAGGTGTCGATAGACTGATCAATTATTTCAGATGTTAATTTGGGGTAGGCACTCATCATACTCTTTATATTTTTCTACACGCTCAGTTCTCTTGTGGGGCGAGATTGGATTTTGTTTGGGCATTTTAATCATTCATACGGAATTGAATAATTTACATACATAACGCAATACTATCAACAAAAATAACGCCAACAGAAAATAATCTAACCCTAGATACATAATGTAATCATCGACCAAAGTTCATCAGTTGATAAAACTACATTACGCGGTACAATATGAAGTCGTAGAAGAAACGTTTAAAATCTATTCATTATATGTTCATTGTCATGATAACCTCACAGCAACTGCTCTTAAAGTTCTACTTAACGACACATACAATTTATTAACATACAAACCACAGTACAACTTCATCTCGATAATTTTTATTGTACTCTAGTTATATCTACTACACACGACGTCATAGCAACATGAAGGTTATAAAACGCACATTAACTTTTGGTTTTGGAAACGCCACAAATACGTGGTCTTTAAAACGGTATATAAAGTCATTATGTTAATTTTTCGACTCTGTGCTACTTGGGTAGTACTGAAAGGCAATGGCTATATCTGGGCAAAATAGGCCTTTTCGGCGAACGCAAGCGCATCCGCCATGTTAAAAAGCGGCTGGCGAAAATTTCGTACACTTTAACTTTCTTGCTTGTTTTTGCCTGTTTACTACAGGCAATATACCAATATCGGGGATTATAGCGCATATTCACGGGTTATACAAATATGAAGGTGTCGAAAAAACATGGCGGAAGTTGGGGCGTGCACACAAAATATTTTATTGGTGAAAAGCTATTTGACCCAGTCGGAGAGAATCGCTAAAATACATGAGAAGCATGTTACAATGACGTAATTTATTACGTCATTTTCCTGCCTGACCGGATGCGGCGCCCAATTTAGAAGGTATTACAAAATTATTTGCGCTCGGTAAACTGAAACATTATGTTAGTTATCTGGTGGTTAACAATATAGTGAACATATTAACAAATTATAGTAATTCATAATAAACTAATACAACATAACAATTCTAACTAACAGTCGACTTGCGTCGTCGCTGTGTTCTGCGTATTCCGATTCTGTTCAGTCTTTCCGAAACGCTTAAAACTTCTTTTTTTTGTCAGCAAATTGCGTATGAATATTCATCGAACCTTCGTTTTTGCTTTATTCGCAATATAGTTGAATTGAACCGGCTGAGAACTTTATTATGCTACGACTTTGTAAAACTCGATAAACAGAAAACGATCAAACAATGGCAGACTGTGAATTGGTTGTAATCTGATATTTGTCTGTACACATTCTATCGCATATTCACCTTCAGAAATATATAATATTTTACAAATTATGAAAAAGAAAATGCTTGCTCACCACTGAATCTTGAACTACCCTACTTTACATACATGAGTCATTGTATAAATAAAACTTGTCAAATTAAAAGATCAATTGGTAAGTAATAATGTTTTTTGTAATTTAAGGTTTTTTTTTAGTGTCTCGCGATTATTTTGTTAATGAACCTTTAGATGTCGTAGGCGCTGACGGTTTCTGAATATAAAATAGCCAACCGTATAAATTAAAATTACAGGAAATCATCTGAAGTTGCTTTTTCGAAATAGTTTCTGTGCAAAATTTTTCTAATCCACATCAAACAACTCTCTGCATGGATGCGGTATTGTAAGTCCGGGTAATTCTATTTCAAAGCGATAGTCAGTTATAACAAGAATATTGTTTAATACATCGCGTCGGTGAAAGGTATATTCATATTTCAATAGACCAGACCATATTGCAGATTCAAGTAAGGATAACGGAAGGAATTAACAACATAACCCTGAGGTCCTACAAAATGTTGTGCAGGAATTCAAGATCGACTTGCTTATTGTCAAGAAAGGGAATGGTGATGCATTTTGAACATTTAATTCAATTGTAAACCAAATCGAAAAAAATACTTCCTAAACATTATGTGACATTATATCCTTCATTCTACGTAGAGAATAAATTTTTTCTCAGTTATGATTGCACCAAATTCAAAAGCATACTGCTGAACATAAAATGAAAATTATTTTTTTGAACAAGTTAAACACGACCCACTTCTCATTTAAATTTTTTTGGGGGTGCTCTTGAGTTCAGAGGATGCATGAAGGGGTAATATTTTTCATACTGTTAATTGTCAAATTGACAATAGAAATCTAATTGTTTCAGGTTTTCCAAACAAATGCATAATAACGCTAAAAATTCATTCATTCCATATCTATGGACCGCACTGTATAATTATATAATAGCGTCTTGTCATCAATTATTTGGTTTTGATAATTCATACCCTAATTAATTTTTATTCATTCAGGTTTAGATTTCCTATATATAATAATGTTTGTAAAAAATATTGATTGGCAACTTCTGTGTGATTTTATGTAGCTTTGATGCTAAATAAACCATTATTATTATTCAGAACACTAAATAAACAGGGATGCTTGTAATTTTTTTTATTCTACACTTATAATTAACAGCGTTAGATCGCTTAGTGATAATATCAACCGGTCCCCAGCCTGGAAAATAGAAAATTAGAATCAAAAGCAAAAAGTTGATTGGAAATTCAGTTACATTATGATTTTCGGCACATTCAACTGACTTAAGCTGATAAAATAAATTTAAACAATCAGAGACAAAGTAGCACTTGGTAAAAGAATATTTCTCCGCCTATGGATGCGGCATGTTCCAGTCAAAGCGGCAAATCCCATCATGTTTTGCTCGGGTTTATCAATACATCCAACGAATGGATATACTATAGAGGTGAATGCGGTTGTCCTTTACGCACAAGCGGCAATGTGTTAAAGAGGTATTCGAAGGAAGGGTGAGGGGCTGTGAGAAAAACTTGGTCTGTACGCATAAAAATGTGTAACAGTTTAAATTATATAAAAATAAGTAATCAAAGTAGGTATCGGGTTACACTTGACTGAACTACTCTTACCTTTTGACTGAATTTGAAAACTAACAACTTATTTAATGAAATTACATTTTGATGGTTTCGGATGTTTGTCATTTCATTTTTTTCTACCTAATCTCTTAGTGACAATTCTATTGAATTATTAGGCGAGTATATACATGTAAGAAATCCACCCTTCCTTCAGATTCATGATTCACTTGAAATAACATAGTTTGTGCCGCTGACAATACGTTTGATACTTCATTTCTGATGAAAATACAAAAATAGGCATACAAATCATACTATGGTTCCATTACCTTGAAATCGATACAGGTTTCGTTTTGCCCCAATTATGATTTAGAACTCCTCGGTTCCAAAGGCGCCAATTTTATAAAGAATTTGAGTAGTATCTTTTTTTTTCTCGAATTAATATTTTTCCATAAACAGCAATTCAGCTATATTTTCTCAACCCATGCGGGTGGCGAACGGTATCATATGCCTATTGATCTCCACCGTTCTGGATAAAACTGAAAGAGGTAAGGAACATCCATATGTTTTCTTGAATGGTAACACACTCTCATTCAAAAATGCGCTGAAATATAATGAACTTTTAGCTAAGTGATTTGGTACTTGGTTTTAAATGACTAATAATAGAGGCATTCACAGCAGATGTTTGAAGATCATTTAGAAGACACTCTTTTTGAGCTCTATAATATCTTTATCCTTTGGAGCGTTTTTTGACGAAGGTATGCTTTTGTAAAGATATATATATATATATATATATATATATATATATATATATATATCGATCAATTCAAAACTGCATCTAATATTTCACCCGTAAAATAATTTGTATTATGAAGTATGGAAAACACAACACCAACGATAGTAATGATCAGTTAGAGGAGAACTGTTTGGGGTGGATTAATTATAAGTGCAAAATTGGGTGTTGAAACAGGGTACGAGGGTTCGACAAACAAAAACTTTTCAATAGATAAACTTAGGCTGTTTAATATATATATCAAAAGGGGTATTGCTTTCGTTTTATAATCGAAAAGTTTCAAAATAACCCTTTGCTCTGAGTGTTGTCTTCCCCAGTTTCCTGTTATCCATCACAGTTTTTGCATTATTCTAATTCTTTCAATTCACATAGCTAATTATGATTGAAATCTGTGAAAAATTAGGCGCCTTTCAACAATTATAAATTCGCTACGAAATCGGTATTTTTGATATGCGCCACGTGGCCTTTGAATGGCTGTCTATTTTTCGTTAGGTTGCATTTTCTCTCGTTTTCAGAGCTACTGTTAGTAATTTGGCTTTCATACTTAGATTATAAAAGTCATTTCAAGGGGACAGTGAAAGTTCTCGAAGATTGTCAACTTTACTAATACTCAAATCGTGGGATTTCGAGTTCTCATGTGAATGATATATTGTTTCCAAGAATATGAACGACATACAGTATGTAGTGGAAACATAGCTACAACTAGTATACCCATCAAATCTTATCAATATTGAACACGTTATGAAAGTGTGGAAAGTCGTTAATTTTTATCCTCCATTAGCACAATTTTCAAATTGATTTGAGGTTTATCAGAGTTGATTAAGGAATTTAAGAAGTGTTCTTCACCCATTTCTTAGCTCTCATAATTTTGTAATTTAGATTTTGGTTGGGAAAGGTCAAAATAACTAGAACAACTATCGATCTGTTGCCGACTTTCGACTTTATAAAGTCATCTTCAGGGGCACTACAATAGAAGGATTGTGAATATTACTCAACATAATTAATAGAATTAACACAGTGAATAATCATAATTTTCCATGTACAGAGCTCGTACGACCTAAGATAACGGGGACTTTATTATGGTGAGATCTGAACCACTCTGAGAATGATTGGTAGATGAATACTTCTACCACTGAGCTGTTGGAAGTGCTTTTCCACCGAAGCCCCACTCTCTGCTGGAAGGAAGTTATGATAATACTTAAACTACTCGGTTGTGGTTACTATGTAAGGAAATGAGTTCACATAACCTGCATAAAATTCAAGTATTGTCTATGGTGGGGATGAGAATCCGAGACTTAACGCCCTCCTCTCATACTATTCCTCGAAAATATTTCTACGAGGTATGTTATGAAAAGGTCAAATGTCGGATTGGGTTGATGCAAAATTCTGCTGGTTAATCGTCAGTTAGTTTGGGCTTTGCGAGTGTCAACGAATCTGATAGACAACTTCTAGAATATTAGGTGTATCATAATGAGATTTGGTATAGGTAATAGGTTTTCACCGGAAATGGCTCCGGTTTTTAAATTTTTTGAATGGAACACTCTGTATATTTTAACATTTTTGAATTTCTAAGACAATTTTTGGATCCAGACCGGGCATTTTGAAAAGTTTTTTACACCTATACTTCGTGCAGGTCACTTCTAATATTGATCAAGGTTGCCATGATCGGACGTAAACTATCTGAGGACCTCAGGTGATGTCAGAAAATCACAATCGCAATGACCACCACCAGTGAATACTTTCAAACAGACTTTGTATGAAAATATAAACCAAGCAATCACTAGTTTTGGTGACTAGCATGATACACATAGGAATAAGATAAGTTGGCAAATTAAATTTTCGTGTCTAACTATTATTTTCAAATAGCGTCCATTTTTTTACAAGCTATTACCGAAAAAGTAATTTTCGACGAATCTAACGATACTCATTTATTTGCAAATGGCCTAAAATAAGAACATAAATTAAATATTACGAAAGGAAAATACTGGCTAATAATTTATTTACTTATGTCAAGTCATGGGATAAATAAAATAATTCATTTACTTTCACTGTAGTGAATTTTCAAAGTACATTGCTCCTTGTCCGAAACACATTTCAGCTCGTTTCAATTGTTTCTCTCAGCATTTGAGGGTGTTATACTTCTATATGCCCGTAGAATTATTTCTTCTGGAATTTCAAGAGTGGTAAGGGCTGTTGCAAAGTAAACGTTGCCTTTTAACATATCCCCAAATGGAGAAATCCAGCACAGTGAGATCCGGTTGAACGTGTGAGCCACCGTACTGGACCATTGGTTGCAATAACGATTATTAAAATGCTGTATTGAGTAATTAGGAACTTATCTGGTATTATGAGGGTGCTCCATCTTGTTGGAGTAAATTGGCCTAAAACTGCTGGAGGTAGATTAGGAAGATGATCCTCGATTTTCATTTGAAGGGAAACCAAAGCACCTCACTCCCTGTTAACTGACCTTGAAACAATATTGTCCCAATTGTTCTGTTTTAACGATACCAGCAGACGTGACGTCAAACCTCTTTAAAAATTTTCTCTCTCATTGCATGTTGATTTTTGTTGGACCCGGTACCGAGTATTTTTGCTTGTGAACATACCATTATTTGCAAATCATTTGATTCGTCGGAAAATAGAATAAAAGTTGATAAAATTTGGTTAACTCTATGATTTGAAGCAGCCAATCACAAAAACACTACTCTTCTATCGCCATCGTCATACAATTTTGATGTAATTTTTATTTAAATGCTCGATATCCGTGCTTTTCAGTATTTTTTCTTGCTGATTCGTGACTTATCTGCATCTCTCTTAAAAGAAACTGTTTTATCAACCTCAACCATAGCAAGAACGTTAATCTCCAGTCTCTTCATTTATGATTAACACACTCTGCCTCATTTCCTCCTTGCCTAAAACAATTCTCAACCTACGGAATATACTGATGGGCTGGATGTTGCCGATTGGGATATCTCTGGTATACAACTCAGCATTCCTCACCATTTCTTTGGCATTCTTTGAAATATTAATAACATATCCACACAAACTTTGGTATACATTATTTTTGAAGAAAAATTAAACTTACAAAATTTAACGAAAATTAAGGAACTTTACTGTCTGCTCATAAAAGCTTATGTCACTGTCATTACCCAAGTAAGTGTTTTGTTTTTCTAAAAGAAGATTTGATAAAAATAACTGCAAAATATTATGCATCATGGCTATCCATGCATCATTTCACTTCATCTCGGAAGATCGGTTGTGAAATTCAGTGTTAAATGTACCTCTGGGGCTACAAATCTCAACAACAAAATCCTAGAAAATCTTTATTATCAGGTTTCTCTCATAAAGAGACAGCTGTAAGCAATATTTATCTTTCTTCACCTGTGGGGAAAGTCAAATATCTCCTCTCTGGTATTGCTAGGTTAGATACAACTAGTGACATCGGTAGAAAACAGTTTTTTCTTTAGAATTTAGTTTTTCTTCAAAATTTAAAACAAAATACAGTCTTTTGGCCAGTGATATTACATATTTTCCACAAAAGAACTAATTTATCCACTTTGTTCGATAGACATTGTACATTAATGTGAAAAACACCTCATCGGAATTATCCTCAGAATGAAACACTTTATAGGGGATTTAACCGACTGGTCTCTTGTGAAAAAATGTATTAACTGTTTCTTTCGGCAAATAGAAGGATTTAAAAGCCTTCTCTACATTAGATTCAAGAATAGTCACTTCAAGGGGAAGAATAAAAATTTGGGGACATTGAATTAAGTTTTTCACATTTGACTTCTGAGAACAATGGACTCAAAATAGAAGTGTGATCATCAGGATTAGTTTCTGGATACAATATGTAAGCATATAGAAGCACATTTTTAGAGGAGAATACGTGATCTTCGAACCATTGGGGGAATCAATTGCTTAACGATCACAGGATTGTTCGGTGCTTCTTCTATGCGTAATAATAGTGAACCGCTGTGGATTTTCTGGGACTTTTATTTGGTACTTAATTGGATGATGTCCCTACACTTGAACTCAATCTGAGCACAGTAGATAGCAGCTCACATATTTTTCTAGGCCAGTTACGAGCAGTTTGGAATCGTTGCAACATCAGTTACAGTAGGAGCTGCATTGGTATTCCCTGACGATTGAACTTTTGAGAATCGCTGTGTTCACCGGTATGTTATGGAAGATATCCTCACCTATGGGTTTTGGAATATCATTATGTTTGCACTTTCGTCTTGAGATGTGCTCCGGCACTTGATTGTTGATCAATATGGTTTGTTTGTTGATGGAATGTTTCAACAGCTCGAATTTTGATCTACAAAGCGTTTCAAAAGCGAACTTTCGTTTCTCGATTAACATATCTGTTTGCCTGATGATGATTTCACGATAGTGAATCTCCTTTGAGAAAAGAATCCTCAATTGAAGTCGTGCACTTCGAACGATAGGTCAAGGTCGTCACTCTATTTATCTTCATTGGTTTACCATCTCTAAGATTCCCATTTGTAGAACTACTGAGGGTCCGTTAATGTAGATAATGTAGACTATGTATGCATTTCAGCCACTCTTAGCAACGTTTTAACATTTTACATCTCCGTCAGAACGCAATGATGACTCGACGACATCACGAATACTTGATTATTTAACATGACACATCGTGTGTCGACTTGTGTTATCTCCGCCTGGGAAGCTATTTCCTTAGTAAAACACGTGTTGTGGTTTTGTCAACCCATTTTTGTGAAAATCATTTAGTGAAGTGGGTATCTTTTGTTTGCTTCAATATGGATTGTCATCACTTGTTTTCGGCACATCAATTCAAATAAAATGAAAACCATTTGTTCGATCTACGATTCGACTCAATATTATTGTGCCCAAACACTACCTGGCTGGCAAATTGATATTTTTCTATTGAAATTTCAAAAATCAAAAACATTAGTTTAGGAATTCGTGATTCAGTTTCTATAAAATACGATATAGGAGATTGTAAATTTTTCGCGAAAATGTGGAGATTTGGAATGCCGATGTATTATTGAAACAAACAAATCGAAATGAAAGTTTCAATTTTTACAAAAGATCCAATCTCAAAGACTACAGTTTCTGTTGATGTATATTCAGGTATTTTTATTGGAATATGTCCAAATATTGATATATTTGGATTTGGATTTGGAGAGCGAGGTCAGGTTGGTTGCCTTTGCCCGATGTCTCACCTACTGCCTGTAACCTACTACGTATACGCGGGTTCGGGCAGGTAGATAGCGGGTAAATTACCCATCGGGTGTTTGCTTGTATGTAGCACCGCCTGGATAGGAAATTGCAGGATCATACGTGGTCTTGCTATTTCCTAACGAAATCACCCCGGAGGATGCAACCTGTTCTCTGGTGTGCGCTGGGGGCGACCGGATGTCATGTCCGGAACAGTCCTGATGCGCCGGAGAACTGGAACCATCGCGGGAAACCTGCCTGTTACAGGAGCAGCGTTTCTAGCTAGTAATACTAGACCTATGTGGGGGCTTGCCCTAACCAGCCGGCGGCAGGTAGACGGGAACTACAATAGAATCTCCCAAATTCAGCATAAGCCGAAAACTGCATGACTAATTAAGTTGTACTAGTTACGATTCTGCCAACTCATTTGCCATCCTGTGGCATGCGAGGCTCTACCACAGGTGAACTGTCTTTTCCCAGCTTCTCGTGAGACCTATTATGGTTGAAAACACATTAAACAGGGCGAGAGAAACTCCGCAAAAATCATGGGGGGATGCGGAACTGGGGTCGTCGGAGAGGCAGCAGCGCCTCACAATGATACCTTGGTGAAAATTCCACTCAGATACAAAATCAAAAGCAGCCTCAATTGTGTTTTAGAAGAGTTTATTGAAGAATTATAGGGTTGCTTCAATAGCCAGGACTAATAGAGACAATGAAATCATGTGAGTTGTATCTCCTCGGTCTAGTTCCCAGGACGACACACTACCACCAGGAAGTCAGAGCTCATCAGATAGTGTCAAAGAGGAAACAGGCATTTTTATTCTGTGCTTATTGCGACGTAAACGCACATGGGGAAGAACAGACACAAACGCACGAGGGAGAGTACCTTTTAGGGTGTTGGCTGCGACTAATTTGGACATTGTCAATAAATGTAACAAACCCCACCTTTATAAATGCTATTGGAAAAAAGGTTTAACGCATAACGCTTTGTGATGCATTTACATAACAAACTACATTCACAACTGGCACGTATCACAGTGACTCCCCGATGTAGGATCATCAACAGATAAGATTCGACTTGGAGTCATCGGAAACTACGCTTCGAGGATATAGAATACCAAACTGACCAACTGGAATGCTTATGAAGAGCATCTCGAGAGAGGACCAATCGATTCAGCTGAATAACTAGATACAGCCTCTAAGTAGCTTCAAAATGATATAGTGAAAGCATATGAAATTAGCTGCACAGAAGAACAAAAGGCACTCAATAGAGACGTGTCTTGGTGGAATATGAAGAAACTGAGCCAAACTTTGGAAAAGTTAGAAAACTCTTCAATAGGGCTAAAAGTCTGAGTCTATGGGTGAACTACAGATACAACAAGGAATAAGAAAATCCAAAAAGAACATGGAGCAAATGAGATTACGAAATTAGCCCCAACCCGACGACCCCAGAAGTTTTATCAAAGAACATACCAACGGTATCGGTCTGATCAAAAAGCCGAAAAGGTGGATATGCAATTCTATCACCTCAAAGAAATGGATAGATCAGACAGTGAACTGTGCCGTTACTGCGAGAACTCTGCACAAACTACAGATCACCTGCTTTGCGACTGTCAAGCGCCGTTTTGCCCTCAGACATCACTCAGCTCCCCAGAGAGCATTACGATTCGCAAGGAGTCTCGGAATCTGGGTCTTGAACGTAGATGAAGCGTAATGTACAAAAATTCCTTATAGCTCGAAATATAGAGGGTAGAGCCTTATCGACCCCTATAATCACAATCTATATCATCCATTCCTATTCACCTGGAATAGGTAAATTATTTTAGTTGCATTTTCACAGAATTATATATTTTTTGTCAGGCATGTTTGGGATTAATCAGCCTATTTCATTGACTTCCGAAACATTTGTTTTGTAGAATATAGGTATGAGGTTACATCTTTCAATATCTTCATGTTTAATTACCAAGGTATATCAAAAAATTAATTCATAAAATAAAATTTTTCACAAAATAATTTTTGAGAAAGTTTTTCTGAAAATGATAGTCACTGAACAATAATTTGATGTTACTTCAAACACATTACATTGTTACTTTTTTTCTGAGTTGATAATCTTTCTAAGTTGAATTAATTTTTTTTTACCCCAATGTGAAGTCGTTAACTTTTCCGTTGAAATCGCTTAGGATAAAATATTTAGAAACTAGGCCTGATAAATAATTAGCCAAAATTGAGCAATAAAATATTTTTCATACTGTTGTTATACCGTACATGTTATTCATAAAGTGTTTTCTATAAGCACTGTTCAATCATATTTACCTCAACAGAGAGAAAAAAAGCATGAACAAAGAGAGAGAGAAAAGCATTAGAAATTAGCTTTTGCAAACACAACCATAATAAGCAACATTATCCCAAACAATAAGAGTTAAAAACACAGCTGTTGCGGTTCGATGGGTGCTTAGTGGTTTCCGAAAAAATGGAATGTATTTCAATACAATCGAGATATGAATATAGGATAAATGGCGTCACTTTGTGGTTACCCAAAATATGGTCTGGTCTGAATTGGCGTGCTCTGGACAGGTTTTCTCAAATAGCCCTTTTGTGGTTTTGATGTGCATACACACATACACATATGCAAACAAAGTTCTTCGGAGAAAGAAAGTGGAAAACTTAGTCTGTAACTTCGTGGAAGACAATGCGGAAAACTGTAATTATATTGGTAAATTGCCTCGTTAAAGGGTCATTAATGTGAATATCGCGCAATTTAACCGTCTACGTTGGAATGGCATGCTTTCCGCAACAACAACATTACATTATATTACAAAGTACACTTTAAGAATACCCGGATTTGTCAATTTATTTGCCAGTTCGACATGAACTTCCTTTCCTGTTTGGTATTACCAGTTCAAAATACCCAGCATTTCATAATCATAATATCAAAACCTATTTCCCTGTAGAAAAATGGATTTTTATCAGCACCAGCAGCCTATATTTGTGGTCCGATACGACTAAAAATGTATATCAAGATCAAACAAAAGACACCCACTTCACTAAATGATCTCCCACCTGAAAAGCTACTACATAGCAAAAACTGCTCATCGTGGTTTTCGTTAGCAATTTTTTGAAAATCATTTGAAGTTGGTGACTGTAGAAATATTGAATAGTTTGAGTTTTAGAATGAACACCTTGAATTTTTATATTTTCGTACATACCTATCGAAAACTTTTCATTATTTTTAATTTCTTCGTATACCAAGCGATCACTTTGCATTCTTTCAAACTTTTTCATATACCGAGGTGGACACCAAGGTTGTATTCCTTCAAACTTTTTCATATACCGACTTCAATTTGAAGTTATTCAAACTTTCTGATATAAAGGTTGGATTTTTAAAAAATTTCGTAAACTGGGTGGATTATTTTTCAAACTTTTTTACATACAGTGTAGATTTTTCTCATATGCGGGGCGAAAACTTTATTCGGCTTCTCGGTTTTCAATGTTCTAAAGGTGTTTCCATCCCCAATTTTTTTTTTTTTTAATTTGAAAAACTCCCGATTTATTATCGATTAATCTTGCAGAATGCTGTGGAAACCAAGTGCTATAGGCAAACAATAGCACTATCTGCATTTCCGCTGAAACAGCCGAGAAAAATCGATGGGTTGCGGATAGTCAAACCAAATACACCATCGTTGCGAACTTGGAGGACGTATCAGTTTTCCTACCTAGAAGGGTGTTGAAAGTCTTACAGCCAGCCTTGACTTTATTCGTTGGTTACCAGACCATCTACTCCAAAGGGAAGTCTTGCAGCCAGCCTGGACTCTATTCGTTTCGTTGGTTACCAGACCATCTACTCCAAAGGCAACATTTTTCTAGTTCATCACGAAGTGAGGTGAGTAAAAGATCTATTACATTCGAACATTTCATTATTATAATTTTTTTTTTGGTTGAGGACTTTTTAGTTTTTTTTCACGAAGAGGACACGAACATTATATTTAAATTTTTTCACTGTTTTCGATTATGGGTTGCAGAAGTTTAGACGAGTTTTTCGCCGGAATGGCGCTTAATCATACAACTTAACGGACATAGAAATATAAAATTCTACAGACACATGGTTTTGTTAAAATTTAATTAAAATATCGATCGTAACTAACAATGTAGTTGTCTGGTGATTTTCTGTTAAATTAATTCATTTATTGGTCGTGTCTAGCAGTGGAACCTACGTTATTCTTCTCATCTTTTTTCATCCTGATAGTTTTCATTTCTAAAATGATGAGTGGAACTTCTGACAGTTTTCTTCTAACGATTGCACTTTTTATGAATGTATATATATATATATATATATATATATATATATATATATCTATCTGTTTAGCCACTCAGTAGTGTGTACTCATGGTATTTCGTAGACCCTTTGACCTGGGTTGTAGAACCATTGTCTAGATATACAGGGTGTAATCTAACCTCTTGTACATCCGCTAGAGTTGATGGTCCATCAATAAATGAATTTTGGCGCGGCGCTTTTGTACCGTTCTGGGGTGCGAAGGTCAATGGGTAAAAATGGAAAAAGGATTCACTTAAAGTTTTCGGCTTTTCGTTGCGGAATTTTGACTGGTTTGCCAGAGTTTTATTTTATTTTTGAGCTTTTTTCTGAGATTTTTGAAATCACTGTGATTTGTTTATAAGATGGCATCATACACTCAGTCCTGAGATTGTGCAAGGAGGGATTACACCCGTAAATGGTTAGTCAACCATACGGGATTTATCATTGGATGAAGATGAGGTTAGTGCCCAAATATGTGGGATATCCGATGTCCAGTGGGGATGGGATAGGTGCTGAATTATGTTTTGCATATTTTGCTTACTGGCTTTTGCAAAAGGAGTGGGAGTTTAGTTTTGAACAGAGGTTTTCTGAATGTTCAATGAAGGACTCACATGATTGCATCAAATGCTTTCGTCGTGAGATTGACTAACTCTATATTTTTAGACAATGGCAGAACACCGTAACAAAAACACATGTTCCATTTATAACAACCAACAGTACAGACAAATGAAGGGGCATCAGTGGGTCGGTTACAAATCTGTTATGGTGGAGGTGGAAATCAAAGCTCTTGCAACATCAATTTGAAACCAGAACTCTGGCAGATATATGCTGATGATATACCCGCAATTGGACATGGAAAATTATCAACATTTTTCGATTATCATAATGAAATCTATCCAGAATAAAATTCTCCACGGAATTGAAAGAAGAGAATCAGTTGACATTCCTTGGCGTTTTGATTAAGAAGAATCCCCACGGTACCCCGCAGCCAAGGAATTATATCGCAAAGAAAACTCAGACCAATCGGCCTTGACACATCACCACCTGCGATGATCATTCAGTAGCGAGAGTACTTTTCTAAACGATCATGAAAGTTGGCGGACAACTATAATAAACCTCCCACATCAATGGATACTCAAGAAGGAACAACGAGTGATCATCGATGAGTGACCGCAGGAGACTTCTATCGAGCGAGCAACTACCCAGTTTAATAAATGGGATGGCGGTCAGACTATGGAAAACCTAGAAATCTATCTTGGTCCAGCGGAAGAGTACAGCAAAGGAACACACTACAACATTGAAAATCAGTATGGGAGATGCAAAACAACAAATCCACTAATGAGTTCTTCGGGCTATACGTAGTGAGGCGCGCAAAAGTGAGACATATATTCACCCGCGTTTGACTATCATATCTATAAGTAAAGGTAAATGTGATATTGTCGAAACGTCGCGAAATCGGACCTTCGAGGACCAAAAAGTACACACACGAAACTAGAAGTGAATAATATAGTCTAGTTCACAAACTCAACATGGTGTTCTTTCTTGCTAAAGCTTGTAAAAATATGTGCTCATATGGATTCGAAATGACACAAACTTAAACAATTGCAGAGAAGTTGTTAGCAGCAAACACAAATGAAAACGGAATTTAGTTTTTGCAAATAACTAGGAAACTATAAACACTTGAGAAATGTCGACTCCGGAACTCATATTTCTATTATTAATAATTTTTATATTTTGTTGCCCCAAAATCGACACGCCAAGTAAAAAGTACTAATGAAAAATATCAATTTGAATAGTGAAAAATATATGGTATTATCTAGATACTTAAAAGAAACACTATCACATTGAAAACTAAATGTTCGCCGATTTTTCATAAAATGAGCCTATTTACTAATTAATAATTTTTGGGGTTTCCATTTATGTTTCAAGTCGGATAATTGTTAAACAAACGCCACTAAAATCATTTCGCTTCGTGGAGGATTTTGTATAATTTATTAGTAAAACTGAAAAGAAAAGGTTGAATATTTTTTATTGATGTTAATTATTTTTACTGTTTTCATATACGAAAATACTACAAGATTATATACATTTTAATGTTTAGTGCTATTTGTTGAAAAAATTAACAAATAGATTGATTATTATAAAATATTGCTGATATTGTTCTTATTGTTTTGTAATAATTTTTTGACTTTTTATATTATTTTAACAGAAGATTAAGAAAAATGAAACTAGAATAAGTTATAAGTCATGAATGATTCCTAAGAATATCAAAGAAAACTTTTATTTTTTAAACAAATGCATGTAACTTGATCATTAGTTACATATGAGAAGGAAACATTCTCCAAAAGTATTTCTAATTTTTCCATCTTTGCAAAGTGAGATTGCTTCTAGAAAATATGTTTCCCATTTCTTCCGGTCTTCCTGATGATCGTAGAAGCGTGAAATAGATTTTCGTCGACAAAAAATATTGACCTAGTGGTGCGATGCCTCTTGAGTACTTTCTTTTGGAAAACATTCTTCTTTGCCTCATTCATCTATATGAGTTCTCAATTGATACTGGAATAGAAAATCAAATAACTATCTGAATGAAAATGCAAATTTTCAATTTTAGGTTTTACTTCCAGAGTTAGGGTCCTTTCAGAATATCTATCAGATGTAGTTCAATGTCCAGCGTGGTATTAGCCAGGAAAGTAGTTGTCTTTTATTAAACATTCACAAAAACCCAACACTCATTTTTATCGTGGGATTTTCAATGCAGAGAAAAAATATTTCTATTTCAATATTCAATTGAGAATGTTTCCCTTTTCAATATGAATACTTCACCGGGGTTACATCTGCAGTGTGAGCTTCTACGAAATAATTTTTCCACAATCCGGCAGCATGCGTTCATGTGGATATACCGGAATTGATTCAAAAGTTCTTTGGCAAACTGCAGGGAGGTGATTCCTAACAATATTCTGATATGGTGTCGAATAAGTATATGTCCGGAAACGCTTCCTTTCCAAAATACAAGGGTTTTTAAAAGTTTTTATTTTTTATTTTCGTTTTTTTTTTCAAATAACGACCTTAATTAAACGAAATTATTATTGAGGTTTTGAGATGTCGAATTCGAACCTAATGTTATTATTATCTTACTCATATGCTTTTTCTTTTTCGAAAATCCGCCAGAATTTTTGAGCGTACTTCTAGCACATTTTCAGTAGAAAAATCAATTCCTCTATCATATCTACATAAAAAGAAAGCTACCCTATTTACAAGTCGCTAAACAACCGTTTTCTAGATATTTGGACTTAATTTTACCAAGGTAAATTATTTGATAATCGATGCGTGATGAAGATTGATACCATTATTTTGCATTTTTACAAGAATGCTTAGGAAATAGATTTGACGTTTGAGTAAGTAGTTTTGGTTTTGTGGGGAACATGGATATACTATTCACACAAAATGGTATAGGAAACCGTGTGCAGTAACAGACTTCTCAATTATCATTCTTACCACCGACGAAGATGAAAATAAAATCTGGTATTTACCCTGAGGAACAGAATCGTGGTTACAACACATCACACTTTTCAAATCTGAATGTTTAAATGAATTGAAAGGTATCTCTTGGGAAAAATTGATTATTAAAAACTTTATTGGGGCTCCCCCAAAAATTTTGCAAATTTTCGTTTAATTTTTTAAAAAAATTTTTTTTCCAAAATTTTTTGGGGAATAAAATAAAGACTTCCCCTTTACCTTTTTTTCTTTTCTTTAAAAAAATTCCCAAACATTAAAAAACCCCAAACTCATTTATTTCTTTAAAATAAAACATTAAAATTTTCAACAACCTTTTGACAATAAAACCCTTTCCTTTTTCCCAAAACCAAAAAAATTTGGAAAAACTTTTATAACCAAAAAAATTCCCATTTTATTTGAAAAAAAACGTTGGGACCCGGGAATTTTGGAAATTTAATTTTTGGGCGAGGAAAGAACTTTTTTAAAAAAAAAGGGAGTTTTTTGGCCCGATGAATGTTTCCCGAAAACATATCTGGAAAAAAATAAATTAAGATTTTCCGGGTAATTAAAACGGGGGGAAAGAAATGTTTTTTAAGGGGTTGGGTTGTTCAGTAGCGAAAAAATTTTAAAAATTTTGGGTTTTCAAATTTCAAAATCTTTCCCCTTTCCCCCCTTTTTAAAAATGACAACCCCAAAAATTTAAATTTTTATTTTAAACCTTTTTCCAAAAAATAAAATTATTAAATTGTGTTTTTCGCTTTAATTTGGTTTGTGAATTCCTTTCAGGGAAAAAATTTTTTTTTAAAGAATTTTTTTCCTTTTCCCTTTGGGTTTTTCCCGTTCCCCTTCTTTCCCTGGCGGGGGGAAAGGAAAAACGGGGTTTTTGGGCCTTTTTTTTGGGGCAGAAACCAAAAACCTTTTTCTTTTTCAATTTTATTTTTTTTTAGGGAACCCCCTTAAGATTTTTGAAGTGTTTTTAAGTTTTTCCGGTTTTTTTCTCTGTTTTATAATACCGTTAAATATCTTTTGATTCATTATTATTGTCCATTTTAACCCGATTTTCATTTCAACAGATTCTGGGTAAAACCGTACTTTCATTATAAACGAATTTTCACCTATAGATCGTAATGGCTTCAATTCCTCCACACCTTGACACTCGCCTTTTTGTGTCGTAACTTATCGTCTCGTGTATTGATAGCTATAATTTGATCGTTATAAAATATACTATTTTGTACAACTGCCATTAAAAATGACGTTTCCAGTTCATGGTTATGTGAATTAAAAACTAACGTTTCCACATAATCCGTCAAAATCACTTTCAACACTAGTGTAAAAAATATAAATATTTTCAATAAAAACATGTTATCATAATGTAATAATAATCAGAACACAGTTACCTACTTATGAGGAATTTTTTATAAACATGTATTTGGCAGTTGGAACAATTGGTAATATCAATTCCCTGAGAAGTAACTAAAAAAGTATTTAATCCAACTGCAAAACATTCGTCATTGCTAACTGATGACGGTGCTATTGAAATGGGATAGCCAAATAATACAGATGCAGAGAAAGAACTAGTACTTGTACCAGGAAACATTTTATCAGCAATTTTATTTTTATGGAATCCTCGCGGTAACTCATAAGTTGAGTTTCCCCTTTCCATTGGGTTGATGTAAAACAGGGTTTCTTATTGAAAACACCTGTCCACCTTTGTTATAACATCTGAGTTTTATCAGTCTATTGACCAATAAGGAACAATTTCCCGACGGAGTTTTTTCTCCCGTATGTAATGAAGCGAGGAACTTTTTGACGTACAAAGACCAATCTCAAATCGTTTGAAGAATAATAATTAAGACTTGTAATAAAATATTTGACAAAATAAAACAACTATTGATACACCTGGTATAATTTCTGAAAATGATAGAAAGTCAAATGAGATTAATAAAAAATAATTTAAAATGAGAAACAATATGGCTGACAATTAAAATACTTTTCTTCAGTTATTTTAAACAATTATAATAATTTTACTTTTGTTGGTCAATAATTTTTCACTATAAATAAAATAATTTTTCTTATAAAAATAATATATCCTTAAATAAACAGTTTGTTTCTTCCGTCCCTATAAACCAATATTTAATTTTAAAATTAATTATTCAGTTTTATTTCCAAATAATATTGGGTTTGTTGCAATTATTATTTAGCTTCTTGATAAATATAATTCCATTCATTTTTATTACTGGAGATTTCGATGAGTTCACTTTCACAATGATTCTGCATATGGTTGATTAATTTCTCTTAAAAATAAACTCTACAGCTCGCTTATTTCGCGTGGAAGATGAGATTCATCTTCCTAATTGAAAATTAAACTTACTTTACTTTTAATATTTTTGGCTTCCCATTTAATGAAAAGTAGACTAAAGGAATCTTATATATTATTTGGTATTCACGATGCCGCCCTAATAAAATTATAATTAAATGGGGATTTTTGGGGTTGGGCATAACACCAAAATTTTGCTTAAAGCCGGGGTATTCATCTGTGGCCGAATAATGCGAACAAGGTTTGAATTTCAGTGTGGAACAAAAAAGGGAAGTATGCTTTGGTTGCATTTTTTTTTGCGGTTTGTTTTGGGTTGTTTTTTTAAATTCAGCATTTAAAATTTTATTTAAAATACGATAAGGTGCTCACACACCCTCCTTTTTTTAAAAGGTAAATTTAATTATCCTTTTTTTAACCTAATATCTTGGTAGATGAGTGGTATTGGATCTAACGGTTATGGCTCTGACAATTGTTTTGCATACCATGAGCAAACTAAATAAATTCTTACTGATAAACCTTGATAACTTGACCTTTCCTTTTCAATCATCACCTAATTTTACGGTCAACAATATCCCTTATAAATTCTATTCAACACTATTTTCTGCAAAATCTTTATATAATTCTAATAAAGTCCTTTCGTCAGTGTCTTCTGGCGGTCGGCTTAATTGGAACCCCCTTAGATATGCCTGTCATCCCTGCCCGATGAGTTCGTCTGGGTCTGGCGAAATCAGGTTGAAATTTCCAACGACCTTATGTCTGCTCTTCGACGGGATGTGGTAAACAACTCTGTGAACCAAGCTTGGTTCCTCAGTCTGGTGGGTGGCCGCCTTGTTTTCAGGCACCCTTCGTGTGTAACGTATTTGACGTGATTATCGACTCCTCTCGAGGATGCAAATGTCACCTGACTTTTCAAAAGTTCAGTGAAATGGTAGTTCCAACGTTCTCCGTGGTAAAGTGACGGTCAACATTTCAAATAGTTGGATAATTCGTGCCCCTTCCGTGATAGAAGGCTTCCTGGGGGGTCCCTCAACTCTGCCTGACTTTGGGCTTTTGGAATTCCATTATCCCGGGGTTTTAGAACTTACTTGGATTAAAGTTCAAACTCTCCATGGGTAGTGTCGTAATTAACTTTTGGTGAAGCTGTAATATTAATTTAAACTCCGTTATGGTTCAAAATCAAATTTTTTATCCGTAAGTTACGATAATTTTAAAATGTTCTTTATCATCACCGATATTTTTCCATGTTTACGTTTAATTAATGTTATTTCATTAGTCATTATCAAGGTAACACTTTAATTACATCTAAAATCTCTTCTCGGTAGAGAATGATAATCATTTATATTAATACTTCATTAATGTCTATAAAGTCCTTCCGATTTTCAGGAAATACCACATTTTCTCTTACTGTTCTATGCTTTACGTCAAAGTCCGATTCTCATGTAGAATAACCGACACTAGACAATTTCTGTCTCATTCCGTCCTTGACGATAATTCCAACGGTACGCGGTACGTTATGGTTCGGTAGAAAGTCCATCAATATTTATTTCGTTAATTTACAGGGTGTTTCAATTTCTTTGACTACACGTTTCGATACGTCTTTGTATATCTGGCAAGATTTCATGAATTCCAATTATTTATCTATACTGCTTACTATCTATTTGATCTCAACTGTGTTTAAAATATTGACAATATTATTACTTCATAAGTGCATTATTTTGAACTTTTGAAAATTACTTATTTTGACTTTTGCTTTGGAATAAACCCCATGGAAACTCTTTTACCGTCCCCGTGTTCTAGTCTGATAACTATGATCTATCTCCGGAATACTTTCTCCTTCATCTTCTGTTGATTCAAGTTGATTTCTATCTTCTAGTGTTTTAGGTTTTCTAGGGGTTTTTTTCTTGATCTTTCTCATCGGTTTTTCCTTTATTTCCTCTTGAGTTCCTGCTTGCAATTGTTCTTTTCGTCCTGAAGTTCTATTCTTCTAATCCTTTCTCCTTTCATATTCAACTATTCTCTCTATGTTCCCTACACTCAGTGGAAAATTTCACTTATATTTCTGATTTCATGAATTGGCGGAATTCTTCTCTCTTGTATACCACTTTCATTCCTTTTGATATCTTTCAACAAATTATTCTCTTGAAAAAGTTTGATCGCTTTTCCGTGGCATACTACCGTATTGTTTAAGGTTGGATTGCCACCCCTAGGTGAAATAATCCTTCCTATATACAGGATGCTCTGGGTTTAACGTTATTCATCCTTTTATTTTCAAAATAATTTCCTGCCTATTTTCTAGTTGCGGAGATTTTTCTTCTCTCTGATTAACTTTCAGTCGATTCATGTGTTCAATCCTGTTTTCAAATTGTGGGTTTCTGAATTTAAAACGATGACTTCTTAAAATTCGATTTTTCCTTTTTGACTTGGCTACGGTTATGATGATTTTTATATTTTAACTACTTCCTTATTTTCTTCAGTATTTTCTTTCAAATCGTACCATAATACGTTTTTTCGATGTTGAAAATTCATTTTTGGCTATTTTCTTTAATTCTAAATTTTTTCGAATTCATGTTACTCCTTGCTTTAACTATGCATATATTCAATAATCTGGGCGGCAAATTCTTGTCCTTGGACGAATAAAATTCAGCCTTTTGATTTTTGTCTACTGCGAAATTTTCTTTGGCGACTATCATTCCCGAGGTTCTTGGCATTTTCCCAAAGTCCTGGAGGGTGAATATCTCTCTTGGGTGATTCATATCTACCTTTTGACTGTCTTTCAACGATTTCCTATGTGCTACAACGATCTTTTCCCTAAATTTCTTGATGCGTTAGCTTCTGCAATTCCGATACTCCTGTATATGGTTTTGCTACCTTCTTGAATATTTTCATTATCAAAACTTTCATACCTATCCGTATATCTTTTTTTCCCTTTCCGAACATAATTTCCTTCATTCCCGCTGTGATACTGCATTGGCAATTTTCCGTTCCATCTCTCTGTTTCTTTAGGCAAGAAAGGTTCGTTTCTTTGACGAATAAATTTCTACTTTTAGACTGTCACTTTCGAGTGGCGTACTATTCATGATGGTCGTTCTCCAGATCATGGGTTTTTCCCATTGTTCTGGTTGAAAAAGTGTCATTCTTGAATGAGCTGGCTCTTTCACTACGACTATACTTTGAACTTTTCCGGCTGTCTCGCTTGACTATCCTTCCCCAGTGTACGGGCGTTTCGGTTTTGTTAATACCTTTGCTGATTTTCATGGATTTTTCAATTTCCACTTTTGGCAATTTTCTATCTTCACGATTTTTCTCTAGTTTAATGAATGATGTCACTGTCAAATCATCAATCATATTTGGCTTGTTTAATAGATAACCTCTGTTATCTTCTTTCCTAGACGATTTTCCATACTTTTCCGTTGAATCGGCTTCCTCGAAACCTAGTGTCTCAAACACTTTACTATCTTCGGACATTTCCATTTGATTCGAGCCGGCTGGACTCATTTCATGGCGTGAAAATCCATTTTCGATTACTCGGCAATTCGTTTTGGGCGTGCACTCCCTTGAGAAATTTAGCTTTTCGTCAAAAGTTAATTCAATCCACTGTTCCTCTCCTTCACCGTAGGTTAGTACATTCTTTTCTTGCTTTTTTCTATCTTCAAACCTTTTCCCATTTCTTCCAAACTTTTTAGCCAATTATTATGTTCGTTATCTAAATTAATACCGTTCTTCTGTTCCTCACCTTCACCGTAGGTTAGTACATTCTTTTCTTGCTTTTTTCTATTGAAATTCCTGTTATATCCGGACATTTTTCCATACTTTCTATTCTATTTCCATTCGCGTAACTATTTCCTGTTTGTCTTCTGTCAATTACTCTCCCAAAATTCTGATATCGGTTTCCATTTGATTGATTGATGAATCTACGTCCTTGTTCGTTCATTCTTCCCTGAGTTCGAAATCTATTTTCCATTGAATAGTTAGAAAACCTTTTTTCTTGATTTCTTTATTTTTTAAATTTTCTAAATCTGTTTCCCTTAGCATAGTCGGAAAACCATGGTCCTGATTCACTTAATATCTCATTTCAAGCTATTTCTATTCGGACATCTATATGATGGTGACCAAATTCTTCGCAATGATAACTACACAATTTTCTTCTTACAATTTGATTCTTCATGACCCTTACGATTGCAATGTGTACACACTATTTTATTCGTATTGAAATTTCTAAAAATTCATATTAGTTTGAGCTGTTGTGTCTCAATTAATTCTTCCTTTTTGCTAATTGTATGGCTTCTTTTAAACTGACAGGACTGGCAGATAAAACTTTCCTTACAGGATCTAGCAATCCCATACAAAATTGCACAAGTGTATCTTGTTCAAATTTTTGCTTTAATACATCATCAACCCTATTAATTCCTGTAAATTTTCGTAATTTTGCTGCGGATGCTCTCAATCTTATGGAAAAATTCCTTGCTGATTCACTATTTTTTCTGATAACAATTCAAAATTCTTTTTTCTTCTTCTCAGGTAATTTCAATCTGCTAAACTGCTGCAATAATTCCTTTTAAATTCTGGCCAATTTATTTATTTTTAATTTATCATCTGTATCTATAAATAATCTGGCGTTTCCCTGTCAATTTCAATCTAACTATGGAACTTATTTACTGTCTGTCCATCTCGCTACAGCTGCAAACACTCAATTTCACGAATAAAATCTTTGATATCTTAGAACCATTAAAAGAAGGTAAATTATCCATACTGATAGTAATGGTAGGTTCATAGGTAATCCTCCCAGTCCACGGCACTGTTGTCGGAGTTTCCATGATTTAACAATTTTAATAAAACCCCATTGAATAAAAAAAATTTCACTTTCCTTTCGAATACTTTCTAAAGATCAGCCTTGTATAAACGATAAAATGTTTGATTTTCCTCGTCAAACTCTCTGTACTGATATTACTTTCTAAATGCTTTTCGTATTTTTTTTTTTCAATTTTTCAATACTTTTCTGACCTTATTCGTTACCAAAAGTTTATCTTTGCTGAATATTTCTACAATTTCATTCCTTTTAGCATTCCACAAACAATATTAAAATTATTCTATATTTGCAATTATATTTTTCCAGATTAATTTCCAATATGACAACCTTAGTGCAAACTGCAATATATGCACACTTTCAACTACACAAATTCTGATAATATTTTTACGAGACAAACATTTTTTATTTTTTTTTTACTATATTTTCATTCTTATTTGCATCGAGTAAATTTGAGTTTGACATTTTTTTTGCGAAAATCAACATATAAACGTTATTTTCCTGTAAATACACCCCACACCTGACACCATTGATGTAAGACGTACAGGGTGTTCTTATTGAAAGACCACCTGTCCACCTTTTGTTATAACATACTGAGTGTTATCAGTCTATTGACCAATAACGGAACAATTTCCCAGAGCGGCGAGATCTTGTTTCTCCCAGTATGTAATGAAGCGAGGGAACTTAATTTGACAGTACAAGACCAATCTCAAATCGTTTCGAAAAGAATAATAAAATTTAAAGACTTGTAATAATATATATATATATTTTGTATTTTCTAAAATATAAAACAACTATTGATACACCTGTATAATTTACTGAAAATGTTAGAAAGTCAAAATGAATTGAATAAACTATAATTTAAAATGAAAACAATATGAGCTGACAATTAAAATAATTTTGTTCTCGTTATTTTAAACAATTGATAATAATTTTACTTTTGTTGAGTCAATAATTTCTTCTACTTGAAATCAATAATGGAATATTTTCTTATAACACTATACATATATACCTTGCCAAATAAACAGTTTGGTTTCTTACCGTCCACTGAAGTAATACACAATAGTTTAATTAAAACTTAATTATTCAGTTTTATTTCAAATAATATTACCGGTCTTTTTAATATGATTATTTAGCTTCTTGATAAATATTAATTCCATTCATTTAGTTATTACTGAGATGATTTCTGATGAGTTACACTTTCACAATGATTCTGCATATGGTTGATTAATTTGCTACTTCAGATAAACTCTACGGAGTCTACGCTTATTTCGCGTGGGAAGATGAGGACTTCATCTTCGTAATTGAAATTAAACTTTACTTTATTTGCTTCATAATGAAGTGAACTAACTTTGTACTGACTGACTAGATCGACGACTGGATTCTGAATGAAGAGCGGAAGTAGAGAGTTCTGTAGGGAGAATCTTATATATATATGTGTTGGTATTCAACGATGCCGCCCTAATAAAATTATAATTAATGAGTCGGTGAGTTTCCCGTTTGAGTTGACACGCCGACATGATATATCACCAAGCCTATTATCGCTTCCAAAGACCGCGGGTCATTCATCTGTCCCGGCGTACTAGTAGTTATGAATGTCTGAACATATGGTTGGGAAATTTTGATTGATGTGCCGACACAAATAATAGAGGAAGTATCGACTTTATGAGTTGTCATATAAATTTTACTATTAATGCGACCGTTTGTTATTTCGAACGAAAACTGATTTATTTTATTGGCATTCTTCAGTTTCAGTTTACATATGGCTATATTTAAAATACTTGATAAGGAGTGCTCACAACACCGTTTTATTGTAGTCAAATTTGCGGATCTGGCAATTTCAGGAATTCGGCAATAGCGGTAGGCATCTTCCCAAAAGTATTCACTCTAACTGGTTGAACAGTGCATTTGTTGTTTGAATAATGCAGGAAAAACCGACGATGAGTTTAATTTTCAACGGGGAAAGGTACAATTCTTTTCGATCCAAAATCGAAGGAATAATTGCCGTTACTAAATGCTTCGTTTTACAGATTCATTCATTCACAATGATCATTCACTCCTCTTGAACTCACCCAAAAACATAAAATGTATATACATTTTTCACTATCAGATCAAATAACCGAACCGATTTAAAAAAAAAGCTCCTTGACATGGAATCGAACCCGAGCCTACTGCGTGATGGACTAACACACTAACCACAAGTCTACGAGAACTTCTATTGGTTCACTGATTATTCATTGCCTTACTTAAAAAACTGAGGCTTTAAACATGCTGAAAAAGGTATATTTTAATTCAAATATCAAATCACTGTATGTGGTGAGTTCAAAATCCCTTATTCTATCAACTTTGCATTTTCTATTTCCCTATTGTGTTGACATTTAATTCTAACAGGACCAAGTGTAGTTTCATCGCAAAACAATATCGAATCTACTGGTGGTTTTATCAGTATAAAGAGAAGACGTTTTATCACTATAAAACTGATCTGATTGGTTCTCTGTTTGAAATTTCGGCCACTTGAGGGACTCAAAAATAATGAGGGGAATGGTCGTGTGAAAAGTGCTCTACAATTAAGGAAATGTGTGTTTTTTGGTTGAAAAAAAAAGACAAATATTGAGTATTTTGATAACCGAAAATAGTGCTGAAAAATAACGTTTGAAGGACTGTATCTTCGAAAGTGTGGGAAAGTGAGTGCCTACTATTCGGTATTTACCTATATTCCCTTCGTATAATTCTCTGAAATTCGGTAAATACCCTCGTGTAGGCCAGCCTGACGATTGAATCATTTCTGGTATGGAAGCCGAAATTATTGGCTATTACGAAATTGAAAAACTCGGTGCAGACTCGCACTCCCATCAACGACTGATTTTCCAATCCCGGAAATATTAATCGGTGGAATATTCAGGTACGCACTTTGGGAGATAATGGAATAATCGGTTGCGGTGGATTTGTATTCAGAGTGCTCTTCTTTATGGAGTCCGTTTGAATAATTCTGATGGAATGTACTGTTTCCATATACAATTTCAACTTTTCAACAAGGATAACGTGGTTTAGTGATTTTCCTTGTGGCAACTCATTTCTAATTAATTTTGACCCATCTTTCAAAATTATCGATATTAGATTCAGACAATTTCATGGGGTGTTCTGTCATGACCCCATTAGTTCAGAAAAACTTTCAAACATAAGAAAAACAAGTTATTAATAAATATGAACTCTATGGCCAGAAAACATAATTCACTGGGAATGAAAATAAATTTTGAAATCAAATACTCGACCCAACTGATAAACAAGGGCACGTTAAAAATAGATAGACACCGTCTAGCCCTGGAAGGCATATAAAAAAAGTCACCTTTTCACAAAGGAGCTATTAACAAATCGTCACCCTCCAACTAAACTAAATGTTTTCAGACCCATGTTTCTGGAAACTCATTTCTCAATTTCGAAAGTACTATCTATCCTCGAAGTTTCAAATACCTTTTTTGAAAACACATATCTTTTGACACTTTTACCAGACCTTTCACCTGCTGATTTTCAAGATATGTTTATAATACCAACGGTTATCCCAGATTCCAGATACCTAAGCTTTTCGTCAACTCTCTACTATTTCAAAATTATTCCTTGAAGTTGAGATGATATTTTTAAATTTTATTCATTCATTTCCACTATCAGTATTATTCATATATATTCTGAAGGAAAAAAAAATGATGGAAAATGCCGAACGTTCATACATTCAGAGATTGATGCAATTGCTGTTTTCCGTCTTGAGCTTTGTAGAACTGATCTTGATCTTTTTAATAGTATGAAAGGAAGTAATTGCCACACCAATAATAAAGAGGTTTATATACTCAAGCCTAAGGTTATATTGCTCATATCGTGAACCATAGTTTTCATTCATTAATGTGTTTTCTATTCCCTAAGCCTGAGAAAATATTGAAATTGTTCGAGATCGATGGAACATGGAATCTTTCATAACAGCTAAGGAATTCCATAGTGAACAAAGGAACTATAAATTATAGGTTTTGACAGCTCATTAAGTGCAATACGACCACAAAATAGATAAATCATTCATTTTTTTATACATTCTTTCGGGTACAGTAACAAGCTATCAATTACTAAGAAGGTGATTTATTATGACAAGTAGACGATAACTAACGTTAGGAATGTGACCCCGCGAGCCAGCAAAGAACAATACATGGAAGGGGATATCCAATAAAATGCGAAACTCGCGAACAAACAAGATGATTCGGAAAACAGAAGTCATCTAAGTAACAGGTCATCTCAGTTCATAGTACAATAGAGTAAATAGTCAAGTGATAAGTCAACTCGAGAACAAAAACAGCATTTTCCATTTACCAAATTCACCAAGTTGTTTGTCAGTGTCACAATAACAAATCAAAATCCATCTAGATGCATCAAAACGAAATAACCATACGAAAATTGTCAAAACAAGAGATTATCCGAGATGAAATCATACTCGGATATGTTTCGGTTTCTAATATGCAGTGTGAGATAGGAATTTAAACACATAAACTAATGTGATCGGTAACTAACCAATGTTTTATCGCTTAAAATGAAATACCGAGTGCATATAGTGACGAATGTTGATGGTCTGGAGTAAGTCTTCTGTTTTTTCTGAACTTATGTTTTGGTTAAATGTTTTTAACTGACTGTTATTTTGGGAATGTGGCATATATATATCTCCATAGTTCATGTGCCTATAGGACATCAGTAATATGCTTTTCCGTTTATTTTTTCATTGACATTTTTGTTTAATATTATTCATTTTCTGATTTGTATTACGTCAAAAACTATACAGAAAGAATAGTTTCCATTTTTCTTTATAGTTTGCTAATTCTGTTTCATAATTTTGTTTCTCTCAACTTGAGCCATGAATTTCAGGATATGTAGCTATATTTAATCATTTAATATAAATATATTTCTTATGATTCCGAGTGCATTATTGGTATAAACTTCTGAGATCGGTATTACTTCTAGATCGCCCCACACTCAGTATAGAGAGAAAGGGATATTTCTTGAAGCCGCTCTCGAGAAATAATCTCGGTTCAATTATTCCCAAGTAATTGGATGCTCCCTATACATCAAAGTAGTTACTTTGACGAGCAATTCTACAAAAAAGGATTAATCAAATATAGTGACACTATATTTGAGATTTCCATAGCGTTATGGGTTTAATAGTGTTGAATATTTCTTCCGATAACCAGCCAGCGGCGTAGCTGGAGTAATCAAAGTGGCCTTTTGTAATGATCGCTCTTTTGTGATGATCACTCTTTTGGGGTGATCACTGTTTAGCGCTGACCGATCTATAGTGCTAACCGCTCTTTGGCAGAATTTTCGTGGTGAACGCTCTTTCTGATTACTACCAGATCATTGTGAGAGAAGGGTGCGACCATCCTAAAAAATTTAAAGATCTGACTCAAAAAGCAGCAGTAGCAGTAGCAGACAAGCACTCGGTGGCAGCCAAAAAAAAAGGGTTATTAGTAGAAGAAAACTCGTCATTGGAGAAAACGAAAAAAATTAAAGCTTGGATACCTCGCTATACATGGAAAACCCGTATAACAGTTCTGAGGTTTTCAATATAACAGAGGTAATTAGTATGAATAAGATCCAAATGCGGAACTCGAGAAGACCATAACAGAAATACCTAATACTCACAAAAGAATCAAAGAACTGGCAATAATAATAAAAAAATAACTTTCCCAAAAAAAAACTATAAACATCCAAACAGAGCAGGCGAAGAAGCGACAGTCGGAAGTTATGCGATATTTTTATTCAATAGAACACCTACAAAAAAGGGATTACTCATGTCGCAGGGAGTCCCGCAAGGCTCAGTCTGGCATTGTCAAAGCCGAGAACAAACAGGAATTGATGAGAAGAAGCAAACACCTCCATGGAACGCAAAAGCCAGTGGATAAATGATAACGGGCTGAAAACTGAACTATCAACCCAAAAGGCCCGAGAAACAGGGAGGACTTTCCTTCCAGCTGGAGGAAACACGAATAGCGCAAAAAAATACACCAAATACCTTGGTGTACGGCTGAACGACAAGATCAGATGGAACGAACTTGTCAAAAAAACATCTGACCAAACCACTACTGAACATAAGGCGGCCAGGTATACAAAAGAGAGAAAACTTACATTTAAATTTAAATAAAATCATAAAGGGCAATGAGAGTGGAAAGATATAGATAGATGATAACCGCAACGCAAAGGAGGATGCTACTAACAGTAGCAATGGATGGTATTCGCAGACGCTATCGATGTCATTACGGCGATCCCACTATTGAATTCCTGGTGGAGGAATGGATAATGCTAGACCCAACGTTGATGAAAATGCAAAAAAGAGGGCAGAGAACAATAGAAGAGATGCAGGAAAGATGGAACACCAACACAAGTAAGGCACAATGGACAAAGCGCTTTATTCCTAATATCGAAAAGTTTAAAATATCAAACTTCTTTATAACTCAGGCACTCAGTGGGCTTAGTTCTTTTGAATCGTATATGCTGAGGATAGGGAAGTCACAAGGCAGCAAATGCCCATACTGCTCGAAAAAAAAATGACGATCCAGAGCATACAATCTTCACATGTCCCAGATGGACCAGAGAACTAATGGACCCAGAAATAGAATTCGCAGAATTAAATCCGGATAGTATAATAAGTGAAATGAAAGTAATGAAACAGGAAGAGATCGAAGAGATAACGTTTTAAACATAGGCCAGAAGGTAAATGAAACAATTTGTTAAATGCTGCTTGAACCCGACGCAATATAGTTCCGGATATAAGAGAGGACATGGGGTGGTTTTAGTCGGCAGGAGTCCGACACTGCTGATTTGCGATAGACACCAAGCAATCAGCGTCCATGGGGATACCTCCAGAAAAAAAAGGTAATCGTGAAAATATGTGGTGACTGATTTATTGAAGAGGCGGGCTCTCTTTAGCATTCCGGTTACACCAATATTCACTGATGTAAATAGTAACAGAGATGGTCGAAAGCAAAAAAGTACTCACCTGATTCGGATATAGGTGAAGGCGCAGATGAAAAGGATGTCGTAGAATAACTACTTGAGATTGTCGATGAGGAACATTCCGATACGGAACGCCTTTTCGACATGGCAAAATGTAACGAGAGTTGTTCCAGCCTCCTCGCAAGAAACCTTTGTTCTCGGCTTAACTGTTCCTTATATAGCGAGTGTTTTCGTTCTCTGTCTTCAAGTGTCTGAAAAAAAAGAAAATGCTAATGAAAATCACGAAGTGTTTCATTTATCTACGTTCATCTGATTGTATTCAGCATTAATTCAGTGGTGGACTTGTTCCTGACTGGGAGTTAATCAATTTTCACCAAGAACTTCATGTATGTAGATGGAAATTCAGCACGTGAAACATGATGCAGTAAAACCACAAAAGTTACCCCACTTGTTACACGTGCATATACATACGGCAACTTTTATGGAAACTACAATATTCGAAGTTGAGTGGAAAGTTTGCTAACGACCGTCGTATCCCAAACAGTTTACAATAAGTGGTCGGTGCATTAAAATTGTTGTTGCAGTTGTGGTAATCGATATTAATATAGCGGAAGGTAATTTGCATATAAACTCATTTCTGGGAATATCTGATCGAACAATTCTATTATGATTTGATACTATTTTTACTGGGTAGAAATGATATCAGCGAACTTTCGATATAATCAAAGCATTCGATATTTTTTTAAATCTCTTTATGTTCCGGCATTTATAAATTATATTTACTACTCGAAAATTGCAAGTTGATTTCAATGGATTGGACAAATGATGCCTTCGATGCAGTTAAGAATGATGAGTTTTATAGATAATGAAACGCTACTATGGGATGAAACGATTCTATATATATATTATATAACTAAGGAGAGTCGAACTGCGTAACTACTTCATCAGTAATTTCTAATTCGTTTCTAGCATTCCGTGTATAACGTTTCCAGGAACCATCGGCAAAGGAGCAGTTGCCAGTGGATAATTCTGATCAATTATGATCATTAATAATCTTCTAACTGTGACCAGAATGCGAATTTCCTGCAAGGGCCCTCAGGTCAGAGGAAGCCGGCCTACACAGGCATCCATATTGATTTACGTATACAGGATGGAAAAGGCACATGGAAAGGAAATTTACGGTCGGATGAAGATCGCTGAAAGGAAGCGAATATCCTGTTGATTTTTTGTAGGTTATGGAATTTTTCCACCAAAATTTTCATTCTCGAGTTATTAGGAGAAGACAAGGATACAACATGGATTTTAATCAGAAACTAGACGCAGGAACTATGAAACATTTATCACTTCCTGAAATACAGAAATAAGTTCTGTTGGGGGATTTTTGAGAGAAGCAAGATAATTTCCTCCAATTTGACCGCAAGTTGTGCTCTAGTAACTCATGGATCTGGAGTAAAATAACTAAGATCTGAAATTAGACATGCAGAGTATGTATATATATATATATATATATATATATATACAGGGTGGCCCACCACATTCGCCTCGGTATTTCTACGAGAAATGAAGAGAGTTAGGGAAAAACATTTAGCACAGTCATATGTGGGTCCATGAGAGCATATTCCAAATATTTTGAAATATATAGGTGATCCCAAAAAAATTACATACCAAAGTTATATTTTTTCTTATGGAACACCCTATATTTTGTTATATTTTTAGATACTATAGACAAAATAAAGGTGATACTATTATATTTCCCATACTTAAAACTGACCGTTTCTGAGAAATTTAAAAATACAGACCATAATTTGAAAATTGTTTTCACCCTGTAACGTGTAACGAGCTGCTCGTGATTAAATGTACTGCTTCGCTCAAAGGTTAAAGTAACTACTACATGAAATTTTTAATGCAATATTATACAGAGTGGCGAAAAAAATTGCCTTATAATTTGGACACACATTTAATTAAATAACTTCTTAAAGTTGAACGGAACACCCTGTATTTAGTAGCGTAATTTGACGCAGAATTAAATTCCCTTCAAAACTATATTTGGGTTCCCTATACCTATCTCTTCTGCTTTTTACACAAAAGGCGTTTTTATATTTTACTTATGAGTAATTTTTTTATCTTAAAAATGAAACACACTGTATTGTAATGAAAAGCTCAAAAAGCGTTTCAAAAACCTTTTTATTAGGAATACGTAGATTCGCCAGAAGCAGAAGTTTAAATTTTTGAAAATACGGTGTATCTAAAGTAAAATGCAGGCAAATGTAAAAACTCAAATTTATTGTCATGTCTGAAATATTAAAGCATTCTTCAAAATAAGAAGATGCGCGTGTCTTAATTATTGAGGCGAAATATGTTAAATTCGCTTGTTTCTTAGCAAATTAGACTTCATATTGAAATAAATACCAAAATTACAATATGGGGTCAATAAAAACATACATTATGATTTCCTATAAAACCTATTATACAATTTTTTAATAATAGTAGGCTCTGGCCTAGATGACGTTAATTATTATTATGAAACAAAAAGTATTTGACAGTGACACAACTTGTTAATCAAACCATTATCATTGTTTTAACTAGTTTAAAATTATTGTCTTTTTGAGCATTTATTAAAATAATAAACTATTTAAAATTCTTAATTTTTCGATAAAATGACTTCAAAAATGCTTTTTAAGCTTTTCATTACAATACAGTGTGTTTCATTTTTAAGATAAAAAAATTACTCATAAGTAAAATATAAAAACGCCTTTTGTGTAAAAAGCAGAAGAGGTATAGGGAACCCCAATATAGTTTTGAAGGGAATCTAATTCTGCGTCAAATTACGCAACTGAATACGGGGTGTTCCATTCAACTTTAAGAAGTTATTTAATTAAATGTGTGTCCAAATTTTGAGGCAATTTTTTTCGCCACTCTGTATAATATTGCACTAAAAATTTCATGTAGTAGTTAACTTTAACCTTTGAGCTAAGCAGTACATTTAATCACGAGCATCTCGTTACACGTTACAGGGTGACATTTTTTTTCAAATTATGGTCTGTATTTTTAAATTTCTCAAAATTTCTCAGAAACGTTAAGTTTCAAGTATGGGAAATATAATAGTAACTCACCTTTATTTTGTCTATAGTATCTAAAAATATAAAAAAATATAGGGTGTTCCATAAGAAAAAATATAACTTTGGTATGTAATTTTTTTGGAGATCACCCTATATATTTCAAAATAATTTTGGAATATGCTCCTCATGGACCCACATATGACTGTGCTAAATGTTTTTCCCTAACTCTCTTCATTTCTCGTAGAAATACCGAGGCGAATGTGGTGGGCCACCCTGTATATATACTAGCGGACCCGACAGACGTTATATACTAGCGGACCCGACAGACGTTGTCCTGTCCAAATTTCTTTGTTCCCTAAAATGTTTTTCCCGAAAATTTTCCCGTTATCCCATTTTCCTGTTACCCCCTTTTGTCTTTACCCCGTTATCCCGTTTTCCCGTTATCCCCTATCCTGTCATCCCGTAATCCCGTTTTTTCGTTATCCCGTTATTCCCGTTATCCCGTTTTCCTGTTATCCCGTTTTTTCTTTATCCCGTTATCCCGTTTTCCCTTATCCCTTTATCATGTCATCCCGTTATCCCGTTTTCCCGTTTTTTCGTTATCCCGTTATTCCCGTTATCCCGTTTCCCGTTATCCTGTTATCCCGTTTTGTTATTTATCCCGTTTTCCCGTCATTCCCTTATCCTGTCATCCCGTTATCCCGTTTTCCCGTTTTTTCGTTAGCCCGTTATTCCCGTTATCCCGTTTCCCAAAAAAAAAAATTAAAAATAGGGGTTGATCGTAGAAGGGTGAATTAAGAGTAATATTAATTTTTTTATTCCCAGTCATGACAAAATAAAAATAAAAAAATCTTGCCACAAAAATAGGGGTTGATCGTAGAAGGAAGAAAATTTAGGATTGTATGTATTTTTGAATGCTGTATCACAAAAAAAAAAAAATAAAATAAGGGGTGGACCACCCTCAACATTTAGAGGGGATGATTTGTGAATCTAAGCCATCCTGGGCGCCATCCAAACGCATACACAAAAATTCATCCAAATCGGTCCAGCCGTTTAGGAGGAGTACAGTAACAACACATGTACAGTAGAATTATATATATAAGATATATAGTCAATTCACGAAATGTTTCCAAATTCAGAACTGACATTCCGAGTAGCTGCAACTTAGGATTTCTCATAGGCTGTTGCTGATAAGGAAGACTACGATTCAACTTTGCTGGACGGAAATTTTATCGGTACAAATACAGTACGAAAAAATACAGTGTCATAAAAATAATTAGTAAATTTCAACTAGAGTCAGTTTCATTGTTATCGTCGCCATCTAAGTTCACAACAATTTTTTCTCTGGGCAACAGACTGAATTAAAGATACCACAGAATAATTTAGAATTGGGGCGAAACATTATTTCTCCTCAGCGATGTTTTTAGCTCATGCCATATGTGTTCAATTGGATTGAATATGCAATCGTAAGATGGAAGTGTTACCAGTGTATGTCTGCCAATATGTCACAATAATATTATTATTGGAACGAAGATGTTGACTGGTAGAAACTGTAACGTAAGAAAAAAGCGTTATGCCCCCTCCATGCGACTTTATCTCTCTCTCTCTCTCTGTCTCTTTCTATTATATACGAGAATGTGTGACAACTACACTTGGTCCTGTCAGAATTAAATGTCAACGCATTCGATTCCTATATAGGGAAATAGGAAATGCAAAATTGATGGAATAAGGGATTTTGAACTCACTACATACAGTAATATCATATTTGAATTCAAATATACCTTTTTCAGCATGTTAGAAAGCCTCAGTTTTTCAAGTGAGGTAATGAATAATTTAATTGTGTGTGTGTGTGTGTTGTTGGTAGAGCTTCAATGTGCTCCGCGAATTTCACAAAATTTAGTTTGAAGTGCCTATAAACCCCAAAGTATTGAAAAAGTGAATTATAAACTCTTTCGTAAACAGTGTGCTGAACGTGATCTAAATGCCTAAAAAGAGTAAAAATAGTGTTTCTAACACGATATCTGGCCATTAGAAAACTGCAGGCCATTGTGATCCCTAATAACCGCCGAGTACGGGAATTCCGACCGTATTGATTCGCTAAAGTGAAAAAAGTGAGGTTAGGATTTGAAAATACACGAAATGAAAACAATATCGCTTATAAAAAGTGAAAGCACACAAACAACCACATCTGAATTGCTGAAAGAGTTCAATAAATGATCTTCCAATGGAAGAATCCAGAGATAGAGATGCAGATCGCAACAAAAGCGTGGAGAAATTTAAAACAAAAAGCCACAAAAGACATAATTCCACCAAACCAAACCACCGAAACAGTGTGTCGGCAAAACTCACATCGGAAAACAGCAAAAACGCCAGCTGTTCGGTACAAGAATCCGAGGAATTCCGAGAAAAATGCAATATAGTGTATCATTTTCCGGCAAGTAAAGCTGAAAAACTCAAAAAACTCAATGATTACATTTCTAAACATAGTGAAAGTGTAAAGAAGAGTAATACTAAACCTAATAAAGTCACTGGAGAGCCAGACCGCCCAAGCCGAAGTTGGCGCAGAATATGAAAAAACTGAAAAAAGTTCAAAAATACTGAGTAAAACGGAAAACGAAAAGAAAGTGGTGAGTGTAACCCATCAAAATGTGGGGAATGGAAAGAAGGGGAAGAAAAAAACGCTAAAAAATCTCTGTCCAGGAAAAACATTTTGTTCACCACACTTTCCGAACAACTTGGATGAAAGTGGAGAAAAATTCAAACATTTCCAAGGTCAGAAATGGCGAGTCCAATACATCAAAATATGGTGTGATATGGAGGATGATAAAAGGAGTAAAGGAACTTCGTTCCTGACAGGGGGTGAGAAAACCCAAAATATGGAAAACAATTTTGCGATTCCTCCCCAAGAAACGTTGAGACGTTATTGATTTTTTTATATTTACTATGAATATTGAGAAAACTTTTTTGAGTTAGTACACTACTGTCAGTAATACAGATAATAAATAGCATGAGCGAACCCGGTGCATATATATATTATAAAAATGGATCTAGATTTTTTGTAAGCGCAAAACATGGGAACGGCCGGACCGATTTGGCTATTTTTTTATGTTCGTAATAGCCCGAGGATGTTTGATACGCATATTAGGAAAGTTGCCCGGAAATTGGAAAATTCGAGTATATAAGAAATTAGGCGGAGAAAAAGACTATCGAGTCATTTATTACCAAAGAGGAAATGGCTCAGCGGCTATACTGTCGCCTACCAAGCAGAAGGACACAGGAACGAATCCCGTTCAGGGTAATTCTTCTTTATTTTATTTTTATTTGGCTAATTGTATTTTTTGAATGTTCGTAATACTTTGAATAAGGGTTTTAGGGAAAGAAAGGATTTTTAGGAACGTTATTGGTAATATCTTTGTCCTGGAAAAGTTTTCAGGAATATATAATAAATAATAAAAATTAATGTCTGTTTGTGTGGGTAAACTCATAACTTGCGAACGGCTGGACCGATTGGGCTAATTTTTTTCGCAAAACGGGATAACGAACTGAAAAACGGGATAAAGGGATAATAGAAAAACGGGACAACGGGAAAACAGGATAACGAGAAAACGAGATAACAGGAAAATGAGAAAACGGAATATCGAGAAAATGGGATAACGGGAAAATGGCATAACGGGAAAACGGGATAATAGAAGAACGGGATAACTGCATAACGTTAAAACGGGATAAACTGTAAGATGGGAGAACGGGAAAACGGGATAACTGAAGAAAGGGATAACGTTAAAACGGGATAAGGGGGAAACGGGATAACGGAAAAACTGGATATCGGAAAAATGGGAATAATGAAAAAACGGGATAACTGGAAAATGGAATAACGAAAAAACGGGAAAACTCAGTAATGGGATACCGGAAAAACGGGTTAAAAGGAAAACGGGATAACGAGAACCGGCATTACCTAAATGAAACAACACAAAAAAAAACAGGAAAAAAGGAATTCTACGCACGCGAGAGTTTTCAGGAAAAACATTTTTGGGAATATAGAAATTTGGACAGGACAACGTCTGTCGGGTCAGCTAGTATATGATATATAATAAAAATGAATGTCTGTTTGTGTGGGTGAGCTCATAACTAGGGAACAGCTGGACCGATTTGGCAATTTTTTTTTCGGGAAAACAGGATAACGAACGGAAAAATGGGATAACGGAATAATGGAAAAACGGGATACCGGGAAAACAAGATAAAGGGAAAACGGGATAACATGAAAACTGAAAACGGAATAACGGGACAATTGGATAATAGGAAAATTGGATAATGGGAAAATTGGATAATGGGAAAATGGGAAAGCAGTATAACGGAAAACGAGATAATGGGAGAACGAGAAAATGGTTTAACGTGATTACGAAAAACGGGATAACCGTAAAATGGGAAAACGGAAAAACGGGATACTGCATAATGGAAATACGGGTTAACTGGCTAACGGGATACCGAAAAAACGGGATGAAAGGAAAACGGGATAACGGGATAACGAGAAGCGGGCAGAATCAAAGGCATCATCTAAATAAAACAACACAAAAAAAAACATAGGAAAAAAAGGAATTCTACGCACGCGAGAGTTTTCAGGAAAACATTTTTTGGGAATATAGAAATTTGGACAGGACAACGTCTGTCGGGTCAGCTAGTATATGATATATAATAAAAATGAATGTCTGTTTGTGTGGGTAAGCTCATAACTTGAGAACACCTGGACCGATTTGGCCATTTTTTTTTCGGGAAAACGGGATAACGAACGGAAAAATGGGATAACGGAATAATGGAAAAACGGGATAACGGGAAAACAAGATAAAGGGAAAACAAGATAAAGGGAAAACGGGATAACATGAAAACTGAAAACAGGAAAACGGAATAACGGGATAACGGGAAAATGGAAAAATGGGAAAACAGTATAACGTATAAAGGCATACACTAGATGGAACAACACAAAAAAACTAGGAAAAAATAAATTCTACGCGGACGAGAGTTTTCAGGAAATTTTTTTTTGGGAATATATAAATTTGGACAGGATAACGTCTATCGGGTCAGCTAGTTTTCAATGTGAATTGTACATTTTCATCTTCGTTTTGAATACCATCATGAAAGTCCGGCATGATAACGCTGTTCGAGAGGCTACTTTCGAGAAAGCGAAAAGTTCCTCGACCTCTTTCGAACAGTCGGCCGGCGTAACCAGTTCGATCACGTACGCGAACTTTCCGAACAACCCCGCTATTTCCTCTCCATTAAATGGCTATTTTCCCAACTAATGTATTGGCAAACTAATTCGAACGTAGTTTATTTTTCCCGAGAGGGTAGATGCGGATGGAGCGCGCGATGCTGGCCGACCAACTTGAGCGATAAATGCATCCGCCGAAATTATTGTCCCGAATGGAGACAGATACTGTTCGTTGCGAGAGCATAACTTTTGAGCGAATGGGTACATCTGTGTGTCGAGCGGAGAAGCGGCGCGTAGGGGATCACGGAAGATTTCGAGGGGGCTTTGCCAGACTAACATAGAAATTGATGCAAGCAGACATACTCCAGTGATGGGGACTAAAAAAGGCCTCACCAATCAGACGGTGGGCTAGTAACGATTTAGATATGCAGATGTGGAAAAATTTGCCGCAATATACGATTTCCAATGTGTTTGGATGTTGGATGGCGTCTATAGTCGACCAGCAAAAATATAACAAATATGCGCGAGGAGAATCAATTAGTGAACTGGACCACTCTTCATTTGCTCCCACTTCTTAGCAAGCACGTGTCTCCGCTTCAAGGATTCGTAGGCTCAGACCATAGTCTAATTAACAAGTTAAAAAACGGGTTAATTCTTGTTCCCGGTTCTAAAAATATGTGCCATAGCTTATTCGATTCGGAATAACGCCTAAAAAAATTTTTCTCGAGCATTTATTAGCACATAAAAAATTGCAATTATTATTAACAAAATGAGATCCTTAAAGAGGAGGAAATTTCCAATAAGAAAGTCAGGATTCCCGGAATTCTATCTCTATTATTTATAATTTTTATTCAACGCCGAAAATAGGTCTCCGCGCTGGACTTAAGAATTTGAAAAAATTATGGTGTCATCAGAACACTTGAAAGAATAAAGCCCCGTTGGAAAAAAAATTATGTCGATTTTTCAAAAAGTTATACGATTGTTAATTAACTAATTTTTATCCAATCTCTGTTTTTACAAAAGTCGACATAAAAGTTTAAATAATTGACCTATACATTTTTTGCTTCTTGGAGCCCTTCTCATATACATACTTAACAAGATAACGCGATAAATAAAATATAAAAAGTTTTAATTTTGTTTGTAATAATTTTTTTTAATAAACAAAAAATTAAATATAAAAAAAAATTGTTAAAAAAATTTTTGTTGACAAATTTTATTATACAGCTGTTTTTGCATCTAACAATGGCATTAATTAAAGCAGGAAACACATTTTTTACGTCATTTGTTAAGAAATTGTTTATAAACAAAAAGACAAGTATAATATTTGAAAAAAAATTATTTCTTACCATTTTATTGTCAAGACAAAATGATGATTTAAAAAAAAACCCTCAAATCAATTTTTTTTATCGTTTATAATCGGTTTTTTATATTTTGTTTGTTTAAATAATTAATAATGAATTTTTTTTCTCTTTAAGATCATAATCAACATTTCTCTATAGGTTAACAGGAAAAATATTTTTTTATGAAAATTTATTGTTTATTAATTTAAAATTTGTTATAAATAATTTGTATCTCTCGGTTTATTTTTTCCTGGAAGTAAAAAAAATAAATAACAGCCATTATATTACCAACTAAAAAATTTTTTTAATTTTTAACATTTTTAAATATTACACGAATTTTATAAACAAATGCATGTAACAGCAATAGTTACAAACTTGGATTTTTATCTTTCAAAGATTGATTATCCTTTACAAAAATTCTCTTATAATTTAAAAGTTATATCTATTTGTTACTTGAAAAATTAAGAGGCCACTTTGATTTCGGTATCGTGTTATATTTAAAAATGTTATAAAAACATTTAAAAAAATTTTTTTTAGTACTTTGTTATATATGGCTGTTTTGTATTTTTTTTACTTCCAGGAGAAAAATAAACCGAGGTACAAATTATAACAAATTGTTAACTTAATAATCGATGAAATTATTGATAAAAAAAAATTTTTGTTAACCTATAGAGAAATGCCAATTATGATTTTTAAAGGAAAAAATTTCTTAATTAATTATTTAACAAAAAAAAAAAAAAGATTATAAACAATTAAAAAATGTATTTAAGGTTTTTTAAATCATCATTTTGTCTTGACAATAAAATGGTAAAAAAATTTTTTTTAAAATATTATAATTGTCGATTTGTTTTAAACAATTCTTAACAAATAACAAAAATTTTTCCTATGGTAATTAATGCCATTGTAGATGCAAAAACAGCTGTAACCTTTGTAAACAAAAATTTTTTTTTGTACAAACAGAGATTAGATAAAAATTAATTAATAACAATGTATAACTTTTTGAAAAATCGACATAATTTTTTTTACAACGGGGCTTCATTCTTTCAAGAGTTCTGAAGACACCATAATTTTTTCAAATTTTTAAATTAATATTCAATACTATAAAAAAATATTTTGTGTGATATACTGTTTCCAGCGGTGTTGCGCTCATTTTCGGCGTTGAATAAAAATGATAAATAATGGAGATAGGATTCCGGGAGTCGAAACTTTTTTATTGGAAATTTCCTCCCCTTTGAGGATATTTTCTTAAAGTTCTTAAATATCAATAGTTTTTGAGTTATTAACGAAAAACTGAATATCTTTTTTTTCCATCTAACAATTGTAATTTTTTATGTGCTAATAAATGCTCAGGATACATTTTTCTAGACGTTATTCCGAATCGAATAGCTATCGCACAAATTTTCAAGACCGGGAACAAGAATTAACCAGTTTTTTAACTTGTTAATCAGACTACCAGGTCAGTATACAAATTTTAGTGTGGATGTGTGTCTGGCTCATCAGGAAAAAGACCCTACGACTCCGACGTTCCATTGCATGCAAGAAATTATTTGCTGCAATAAATGTCACAAATGATTTCTCTTCTGAAAATAAGTTTTGTGGTTCCTTTTTGTCATAACGGCTTTGAAAATAAAATAATTCTACGAATTAAAAAACACAACGTAACTTGTAAAAATAAACTGAAAATTTTCGTTCTACGAATTAAAAAACAACGTTAACTTCTGAAAAATAAACTAAAATTTAACTCAAAACAAAAACTACGAATCTAATGTAATAAAGGTTCAAATAAACCACCTTGTTGTGCCAAACAAAACCAAATCTGTCAAACAGAGATAATCTCACATCGCTGAGTAGATTTGGCGTAATGTTGGCGCAAAGTTGGATATCTATCAGATATCCCCAAAGAAAGAAATCACTCGGAGATGAATCTGGTGATCTGGGAGGCCACATGAGCGTAGCACGTGTAGTTATTACATTTGGAACCGTAGTTTGGAGAAATTATGTCACTGCTCGTGCTTTGTGACTTAACAATCATCCTGTTGAAACCAAATGTCCCCAAAATCAATAGGAAGTAGCTGAACTGTCGGAATAATTTGATTTTGAAGGTGTTGTAGATATTTGACAGCGTTCAGGTTACCATCGATAAAGAAGGGTCCTATGATATAGTCTCCTAACATTCCTGTCCAAACATTGAGTTTTTGTGGGTATTGAACACGCACAGGATCTTAGATGCGATTTTCCCAAGACCAATATCGTACAATAATAATAATAATGAATTTTTCAGTATTTAGTATAAATAAATACAGTATTGGCGACAATTTGAACAGTCTGAACGAATTCAGTTAACCCACAAAGGAGAACCTGTGCGTGGGTAGTTCTGATATATTCACAATATTCACATTGTAAAATATAATATAAAATGTAGAATGATTTTGACAACTAAAATATATAATGTGTAGAAATTTGAAAATATAATGTTACAAGTATAAGAATGTGTTTTTTTATAGGTTTGAAAGTATTAAAATGTGAAATATTAGAATGTGAAGTGTTAAAATATGAAATGTTAAATATATATATATATATATATATATATATATATATATATATATAAATAAACTCATATTATCTTTACAGAATTGTTCATAGTTATTGTAATTCTAATTATTTTTCAAGTCAATAATGTTCTGTATTTCAATCCGGGGTTTGTTCATAAGCCATGCCTTTAGTTTTGACTTGAGCAGGGATGTGGAATTGAGTGTTTTCAGCTGTCTCGGTAATAAATTATAAATTTTAGGTGCAAGATATATGTGGCTCCTTTGCCTTATTGTCTTCAACATACGAGGGACCTTCAAGGCATTTTCTTTATGTCTGGTTGAGTAGTTGTGCTCGACATATTTAACTTTGGCTAAATTTCTCTTTTGATGTGTCAAAAGAGCTAAAACAAATATTTGATGGATATCCATTACTCCTGCATTCCTGTACAGTTCATTACTCGAATATCTGAAGTCCTTTCCCATAATTATTTTCAGGATCCATTTTTGTATTGTGATCAGATGCCTCATATGAAAATTTGTTGCCCCACCCCTTGCTATGATTCCATAGTGGAGATGGGTTTGTATCAGAGCATAATACATTATTTTCAGATGTTTTGTATCAAATAATTTTTTTAGGTATCGAAATTTTGCTAAATAATATCTTATTTTTTTTATTATGTTATTTATATGAACATTCCATTTCAGATTACTGTCTAATGGATGGATTGTGTTTTCTATGTAAAGAAAACGATGACTGTAAATAATGCGCTTTTCATTTGGTTTTTTCACTACAGAAGCGTGTTTCTTTTCGTTTTTCAAACTATAATTTTTTTGTAATCAAATTCAATTTCGTACTCACTACTTTTTTAAAATTAAATCTTCAGAAATGTTAGCACCGGATTTCCATTAGAGATTTCCTTCGTTTGATTCACATGAATGAAAATGAGTTCTTGAACTATAAGTCTCGCCTGTTATGGTTTATCAGGTATATACATAAAATGGAACGAAATAATTTTTCATGAAAATTCCAACCATTCGTTCTCGAAATTAACTCCGAAATATTCCGTAGCTTTTTTCGGTAAACTGCTTCGTGAAATAAATATTCATCTAAAATTAAGTAAAGCAAACCACCACACCCGATGGTGCTTTCGCCCGTACAAATCCAGCAAACACAACACACTAACGAATTCAAAAGAAGCACGAACAATAAATTCTAATTAAAATGGTAATTACTGGCTTGAAAGAATAAGTGTAATTAATAAGCACGGTTGCGGAGCGGGTGCAGCACAGGGACGTATCAATATATAATTGAAGGGGTGGAAATTATTTCTTATAATCTTTTTTCCTGTGTGTGTGTCCTAACTTGCTTTGTTTTCGAGATACAGAGTGTCAAAGTTTAGAAAAAAATAGTTTTTTAATAATTACTCAAAAACCTTTTGCTGATTTTGATAAAACTTGGCATGTTCATTAACGGTAATAAGAACCTTCTTTTACTGTGATTAAAATCTAATTGATGATTCTAGTGGCGTCCCAGATGGTAATCCAAATGATATTAGGACAAATAATTGTACGCTACTGTTTTTGTGTTTATTTTTTTTCAATTATACCAATAAAAATGAAAAAATTCCCCTTCTTTAATTTTTTTCGTATGTTACTTCGTTTTTTGAGAAAAAATGGTAGAACCGTTTTCCTGCATGTAACAGGAAGAAACTTATTTCAATAAAAATCAGATCAAAGGTGACCGGGCACCATCTCAACAACAATTGAGGGTTTTTTTTGTGTCAAAGTTTCATTGACCTGTGACATGTTAATTGATCAATTTGAATTTTTATGCATTTTAAGTGAGTTTATGCGTAGTCTGCGGAATCATCACGACAAGTATTTACAGTACAGCTGAATACGTGGATATTGTATTTGTTTGCGGGTTCTATGATGGTAATGCGCACGCTTCAGTAGTTGAGTACGCCCGTAGATTTCCTCTAAGGAGATTGTCTGATAGATCAATGTTTGCCACTACTTTTCAACGTCTAAGGGACCGGGCGAACATGCGATTTTCAGTAGCGCGACAGAAAAATCGTGATCGCCAACAATAAATCACGGACCGCGCACTTGCGTCTGATTAATCGCAACCTCATTAGTACCAACAAGCTTACCCTCTGGGGCGCCACGAACTAATAATGTTATTCTAATTACATTCAAAGATGGCCCTCATTGAACAAGCCTGCTAAGTTTTAACAAAATCTGCCAAAAAGGTTTTTGATGAATTAATAAAAAAATGATTTTTTCTAAAAACTTTGACTCAAGGGCAAGTTTAGCCCTGTATCCAAGTTTCTTGGATAGCAAATACGTCTCATTTTATAACATCACCACCCCTTCACTGCATAAACAACAGATATTTGTTCTTCTCTAACATACAGTTTTCTTGTACGCTTCGGCTTCCAAGCCACCCCGCAGATTTTATCGAACTTAACAGAAAAGTGTAACATCTATTTTATTTATATATACTATAACGACTATAATAAAATAACTGATAAAAAACCTTTTTAAAGACAAGCTTTTATTTAAGCCGTGTAAAACTCATAACATAAGTTTGAATCATCGCTGGCAATGATTTAATTATTTTTTGTTGAATTATTTGGTTTCAAAAATCTTGTAAGGCGAAGTGTTCATTAAAGTAGGTACCAATTAATTTCATTGGACAATGATTGGTTGGTAAGTAACAACTTGCGAGTATAAATTTAGTTACAATTCGCGCGACAAGCTTTTTGAAACCAAATAATCAACAAAAAATATTAATCATTGTACGATGACTTAAACTTATTTTATACGTTTTAGTACACGGCTTAATAAAATATTGTTTTCAAAAGGTTTTTCATTAGTTATTTTATTTCTTGGTTTCTAGTTAGTTCGCCTTATTCTGTTCATTTCTAATAGAGCATCGTTATTACAAGGTCTCACCCTGTAGTTTTGAGCTGAAAGGAATCATGATCTCCGACCATAAAAACTCCCACACACCAATTTTGAATAGAATCTGACTATAATCACAAAACTCGTCCGCCATCCTGAAGTCGCCATCTTGAATTTATAGATTTTGACAAAAAAATCATAATCTCCGACCTGAAAACCCTCACATACCAATTTTGAATAAAACATGACCACAATCAGAAAACTCGTCCTCCATCTTGGGGCCGCCATCTTAAATTTATAGATTTTGACAAAAAATAAAAAAAATCCGACCGCGAAAACTGCTGCATAACTATTTTGAATCAATTGGATTATCACAAAACTCGTCCTCCATTTGGGGCCGCCATCTTGAATTTATGAATTTCGATAAAAAATTCATAACCTCCGACAACAAAAACCCCCCACATACCAATTTTGAATCAAATCGGACCAGACTTACAAATCTCGTTCGCCATCTTGGAGCCGCTATTCTGTTTTATTCTCTGACAAAAATTCCATAATGCATTGTCACCAGAATTATGAACACCTGCCAAATTTCGAATCAATCGGACGTCTAGAAATCGGTCAAAATTCACTTGCAAGATTTGAACCCTAACTAACGAACTAACAAGTGAAACTAAATAAAAGCTTCTAAAAAACATAGCTCTTATCCCACGTCGAGCGATTTCATTTCATAGATTTGGTTAGTATCTCCTCTCTAGTACTACATAGTTTAAAGATTGTCTGAATAAAACAAAACAAAAATCATTGTATAGAATATTATGAAAGTTAATCAAACATTCAGCAGTTATTGAGAGGCAAATACATCCATGTCACTTATAAATAAATTTAATAATAAATGTATTTCGGGGATCTGAGATAAAAATTGTTTTCCATATCTAGATGTTCTCAATATGATCTTGTGTATGAAATCAAATATTGTACAAGATTTCTGCAAACAGTTTTTTGAATAATGGTTCGGACACACTCGATATAGTTTCTCAAAATCTATTGATTACATTTTCGAGTACTACCAACAGAAAAAAAATGTAGAGAGGTGTCAAGGGACACCCGGATGGAACGAAGTTCCTTTCGATTAATTAGTGAAGGAATTGTAATAAAATTTTATTTTTTTTAAGTTATAATAACATTTTTTTTATTATTAACAGATATAATGTAATATAAACTTAATCAGTAGGCTCAATTTTAGTACATACGCATTGATATTGTAATATTAAAATATAATTTGCTTTTAAATTAATCAAAGTTAAGACGCGTACACTTGCTAAACACACAATAATGGAGAGATTATAACTCGTATGACTTGGTTAGCACAATAGTAAAGAGAGGTTATAATGCGTACTTGCTAAAAATACATAAGCATTTATTATTGTCTGTATAAAATCTCTACTTACCTAACTCCATCAGCAATATCCGGAACTTGTGCAGAAACACTGTCAGGATTCATTATTGTTTTCATTTTTTATTATTTATTATGTACAAAAAACCTGTATACACTCAACAAAAATAATCGTCGCGACACCATACTGTTCAATGCGAAATAGAAAGACGAAACGAAAATAACTGGCTTACTTTCTATGAGAGAGAGAGAGAGAGAGACAGACAGAGAAACACGCGCACGCCGCACGGCTTACAACTACAGCAAAAAGTGTCGTTACAACTTTTGGTCTTAATTTATTCCGTCTAGCCCCCTTTCGCAACGCGCGATAAGGAACTTCGTTCCAAAAGGTTTAGGAATTCCTATTAGTGTAAATAACATTTCTCGATAGTTATGAGTTTTTAAAGAAATTTTAGAGGAATATTTGTTATGTTTTTCTCATTATCCGATTTAAAAAAAAGTTGTATGACCTCGACAGATCCTTGTGTATTATCATTTTTCCTCAATAAAGAGAAAGACGCATTGAGAACAACACAATGGCAGATACTTCCAGGCACTCGACAGGCTGAAGAACTCCTCGTCATCTTCATCAAAGAAAGATCCAAAGCTCAGCCTCAGAAAGACGAGTCAATAAACGGGATTTCTAACAGTACACCTCTGGAATTTAGGTGGAGAACAGCACATGCAGTTTCTGGAAAGAAAATCTGGAAACATCCTTCAACATCATGGTGGAGTGGGATGCTGTATATAAAAAGTATTCTCGAACATAGGTTCGTACCAGCTGACAGAGATCCATACATAGATCCCTTCAAAATACTCAGGGATTTGAGGATAGAGGGGCTGCTATAGCACAATAGATCTATCACCACCTACAATTAGCATTATCATTACCAGGAAGTCATTAGTGCCATCCTGATTTTGCCATTATTATCGAGGAATAATTATCGATTCATCGCATGGTTTCGAAGGTCCTGGATACGTCCCTGTAGCGAGATTGCGAACAAAGGGAATGTAAATTAGTGGCACATTCCACTGTGCGAATCAACATCCATTTAATTAAGCACGGCCGCAATCTATAATTAAATAAACAGTTTGATGAATCGCTTTTCAATCTTCAACATAAATATAATGCCACTTGTGCGGGGTTTTGCGCGGATATTCCAATGCATTCAGAATACGGAATGATTCGGTAACCGAGACGACGACGTGGCGGTGGAGACAACCGGCTGCCCATACTGGGCTTGCAGTTTGTTTTTAGGGCTGGATTGACATTTTTACTAGTTTTTTTATCTTCGATGATGGAAGTATCTGTAGATTATCCAGTTCCCAAACTTCTTGCATTATTCTCAAATGTTCTCTACTAAAGGAAAAGATGCGGGTCAGTAGGCTTTGTTATCAAGCCAAATTTCAATTTTCTGACAAAAAAATTATTGTTTTTGAAGCTATTTTCTTGCGAGCGATAGAGAACAAAAAAATAATTCCAGAATGTAAAAGAATTTCACAATCGAGTATCGAACAACATTTTTTCGAAAACTGTATCCCACAGTTGAAAAATTACCAAAAATAAGAAGATAAAATTTTAACATTTACAAATAATTTATTTTTATACAATTTATTGCACATATTTCAATATCAAATATCCTTTGGGGTGTTAGTAATGATAGCAACGCAATAAAAAAAGCATCAGTAAACAATACATTTTTTTAGAAAACACTCGATTTTTTAAAATCTTGAGTTGGTGGCAGTTTATTCAATGAATTTATCATTGGAATTGAATAAAAACATAAAACACCACATGACTTTCACGTTCTGAGAAAAAACTGTTGTTTTGACCCTTAATGAATATATAAAAGTCAACTTTTAATGATAGTTTTCTAAAATACAGTTTTTCCTTTAAGATACGAAACTCTTGAATGAAAATTTTGGTAGTTGGCAGCATACGAAAAAGTATTTATTAAATTGAACTACTTCTGACTGTCTGTTTTATCATTATCACAGTGAGTCTGGTGTTGGCCAAGCAACTACCAATTTCAAATTATACTTGATATCTTATTTCGCATGGATTCTGAAGTAGAAGAAGATTCACCTGATAATTTTCAATATTACTTTCACCCATCTGTCATTTTTGAAAGCATTAGAAATATTTTTCTGGTTTTCTATATATCCCTATAGGGTATCCCTGATGGTAATGAAAATAAAACAGATATGAGAGCTGACGAATAAAACATATTTTATGAGACAATATGACTATTTTGGACTTTCGATAGGTTTCTTGTTTGCAAACAATGATACGAAATATATAAAAAAGATTGTGACTGAATAATGTCTATACAAATAAACGGAGAACTAAAGAAATGATGTTTGAACAAAGGCGGCTCTTACGACCGTCCCTGAAGAGAATACAGAAAAGAACTAACATCTATTGAGTATAACCTCCTCATAATACTTGTATTTCAGACCCCTAACGGTCTATTGACTAGTCTAGGTGTCTAGGTACTGGAGAAATAGGTGCGTTTATATATTATGGATAACAACCATTCTGTGGCGCACATTTGCACTAAAGTTGTAGGAAAACCCAGGAAAAACCTACAACACCACCCGTAAACCTCACCTATTTAAAAAAAAAATATTCTCATGTCAACTATTCGTTGCAGCAGTAGAGTCTTCATAACAATCATATTGTGCTTTTCATGGTATTTCGATATATTAAACAAATGATCTGATCTTTATTTGATCTCCAAAACTCCTTGATATTAACCTGCGATCCGTAAAAAGATCTTTTTCTAGTCCCGTATTATCATACGCTAATTAAATATCTGCTACAGATTTATTAATATTAGAAGGATAGATCTTTATTAGTCATATGTACACAATTGTGCTTTGACAAGTCAGTTAAAAAGACAAAAAAATATGTACATATAAATAAAATTACAATAGAAAAACAATATTTGTCATTATATACAGTAAGCAGATAAAAATTGAAAACATAAAATTGTAAATGACGGTTACTTACACTGTTAACTTAACAAAACAACAAATAATTTATGACTTACAAGTTAGTGGGTCAATTGTGAAAAATCGGTTGACAAGAACTCATCAGAATCGTAGAACGCATTATCTAGCAGTAACCACTTAATAACTGATTTGAAATGTACGCTCTAGAAAACTTGTATATCATATGGTAAAACAATGAAGAACATGATTGAATAATGTAAGCTTTCATTATTTTTCTCGTTTTCAAGTGCAAAATACTTTATTATCATATCTTTTACGCGTTGTGTAGGAATGTAAACTTTCAATTATTTTGTTTGTTTATGCTAACACTACAATATGCAAGCGCAATCAGAATTAATAATCTTAAATGTTTGAATAATTCTGGTCCACGAATATCCTAACTGTTGAGGACATGCGTGGCAAATATACATTCAATTCCTGCAAACAAAAACCGTATGTTCTTCCCATGTTAATTTACTATCCAAGAGAACGTCCAAAAACTTAACGCAATGTGGGTTGTTAGGCTCTTTATGTTGTTTCAAACTGAAAATCAATGTCTCAGACTTTTCCTTGTTTAGTACTAACTTATTATAATTTAGCCAAGACTGTGTCAAAGAAAGACTATTATTGGCCTCAGTTAACAGCATGCTAAAAAATGGTGAAATTTGCTGATGGAGCACTATTTGGCAAGTCATTAACATGAATAAGAAACAGGACCGGACCTAGAACAGAGCCTTGTGATACCCCATTTTTAATGTTGATTGATTTAGAGCTGACGTCCTTAAAATGAACGAATTAAATTATGTCCGTCGAATAGGACCTAATCATTTTTTGGCTACTTTCGGAAAAGTTATAAAATTTCAGTTTATCCACTGAAATATTGTGCGGTACACAGTCAAAAGCCTTACTTAGGTCTAAGAATTGTACATGGACATATTCATTGGTCACAAAGCCTTCGTTAACCACATCAATTAATGAATTAATTGCCGCGGTTGTCGATAAATTAGCACTAAAGCCGAATTGACAACTACTAAATAAATTAAAGTTTTCAAAATAAGTTGTCATTTGGCTCATGTCGTAACTTATTATGTATGTATTAATAGCTATCATTACATGATCGTTGCATAATATACTATTTTTTACTAGACATCCTGTAAAAAGGCATAAAACTTTTCTGAATTTTATTCAACGGTAAGGATGTACTAGGGAAAATGTTAAATGTGACAACATAATTTCCATAATACACACGAGCTTTTTGTGATGGGCTCTCATTCGAATATCTGCTTGAAATTATAATAAGTACATCTCTAGTGTCAATTTCGTTATGCATGTACTGCATGTACTGTCCTTGCCTTGTGATAATTGCTAGACATTTTTGCAAAATTGTTTTTCGCCTCATTGCCTTTGAACAGCTTTCCATCTTCGTTTACAATAATTTTTGGAAGCAGCTAGGAGCTATTGAGGGTGGTGATTTCAACCATTTTTCATCTGAATTTTTCATTCCGACGTCGGTTTCTTATGCGAGGTAATTAATTTTACTCCAGTGATATTCTTCAGGATAATGTAAAAATATGGCAATATTTTTATGTCCATCGACCGAGAAACAATCGTTATAACATTTTTTTCGTGAGGATCTCGATACTAGCAAAGTTTATGGAATTTCATTATAAAGTTCGAAAAAGCTCATATAATCAATTGGCAGAGTGACACATAAGCTTATTGCTCATGCAACGGCTGCAAAAGGTTAGCGAAAAATTCAGTCATTACAGAGTTCATACTTTACGGTGTCTACATCCAGCAGTTTTAATTAAAGACAAGGAACTAATTAAATAAGTTCTATATAACGAGAAAATTTATTTATTTACTTCCTTCATACTTGACGACGGAAGGCCAAGTAATTCCTTCGGGAAGTTTTCCAATTCTCCCGTTGAGTGATATAAAAAAGTTCTCGTTTTTTCAAAGAAGCCCTCAAGTCGAGTCCGTTCCAGAAAAGGATCGAAAAAGTTTCAACAAGGGTAGTTAAGTGTCTTTGATTTTTTCCCGTAGGAAACTCAGGATTCCGACAAAATGCACACAAGAATACTTTTTATTTTAGCAATATATGTAAGACATCGAATGCCTGATGAGAAACTATGAAAGGTGAGGAAACGGTGTTGGACTATTAAGATAACTCATTCTCTTGTATGTGTTCGTTGCCCGCCAATCTTCTCGTTAGTGCTAATCATCATAATCTGAGGATGGCGAATGTGATTTTGTCGAGATGAGGACCAATACCACAATAAGTCAAGAAAAACCCAAGAAAGCAGTTACCTCACATCAGCAAAAATTTACGAAGGAACACTACACCTTTGAGGAAAAATATATTCCATCAAATATGGACTTTCGAAATAGTTCAAATGGAGAAATCTGAGCTTTCAATCCATATCACCCTCCTTAGACGCTGTAGAGATCAAGAAGATGATCATTCCCAGATGCGCTAGGATAGATTTTTTTCGGAAAACGTCCTACGAATGCATATGCATCAGCTGGACCAATCTGACACAAATGTTGAGAGTTCACTTGACTGATACACTAGCTGAATTACGAGTGAAAAACATCACCACTCAGAAACTAGCTCAACTCAATAAAATAACCACCCAAAGGCATAGTGGTCCCCATGATGAAAGAAACGGAACTAATTAATTTTTTTGCTCAATCGCCTCTTTGGCTGTCAAATATCATGAAAAAAATATGTGACAAAGGGTAGTTTTTAGGAAGGGGTGGTTAAAAAACAGTTTTGAGTCTTTTTTTTTGCGGAATTGCTCTGAAGGCTGACAAGAATTATGGTAAAAATTAAAAAAAACTTGTCACAAAAGTGTGGTTTTTAAATGGGGCGGTTGGACAAAAAAAAACAGATTTAAGCGGAATTACTTTTAAGGCTGACGAGAATATTGGGAAAATATAAACAGAAATCTTGTCACAAAGTTTATAGAAGGGGTGGTTTGAAGAAAAAAACAGATTCGCGCCTTTTTTTTGCGGAATTGCTTCTAAGACTGACGAGAATCATGGAGAAACATCTTGTCACAAAGGGGTGGTTTTAAGAAAAACGAAAAAAAAAAACAGATTCGAGACTTTTTTTCGGGCGCGGTATTGCTTATTGGGCTGACGAGAATTAAGGAAAGAATACAAAAAAAAACGTGTCAAAAGGGGGTGTTATTTAAAAGGAGTGGTTGAATAATAAAATCAGATTTAAGCCTTCTTTTTGCTGACTTGTTTTCAAAGCTTTCAAAATTTGTCGCAAAGGATTTGGTTTCCAAAGGGGTAACTTTGGTATTAGATCAAAATGTTTTAAATTATGACTTTTTTTATATTTAACTTTAATTAGCAAAATCGGTACCGAGAATCTTCTTAAATATTGTTTATAATATAGACAGTCACATTCTAGCAAAAAGTCGATTTGTTTTTTATAAAATAATGAGGTGTTAGTTCATTGTGGGTCAAAATATATTTAATTAATTTTTTATACACTCTTGCAGAGGCTCACAATTAATTAAATATAAAAAAAAGTGCAAGTATGAGCAAGCAAATTCCTTATATGTTTTTATAGAGTCTGCAGGCTATCCATTAGATATTTTTTCAGAGCGGGGAGTGGTGGGGCATTTTTTGTAAGTCTAACGAAACGTACGTACGTTCATTCTAATAACAGCACAGAAAATAACTATTGATAACTGAGTAAATATTCGACCAATTTACCTTATCAAACATGAAATAAATACTACATACTTCGATAGACTTTTCACCCGAGTTTCACAGGAATTATTCAGAAGATGTTTTTTCTGAAGCTAATCGAACTAGGGAGAAAAAGTACACGTATGATGCCGAGAAACGTACACGATGTAATGGCCGTCTTTGAGGGGCTGAAGAGTGCAAATGTTTCGAAATAGTCACCCGCAATTCTGAGAAAAGGTTATCTGGTCTTTTGTTTACCCTCTCACAAAGTTGGGAGCGTATTCGAAAACTTTACCAAAATTCAAATTAGTTCCGCTTTTTCCTTATTTTGGACCCCTGTGCAAGGATAGAACTGAACTGAGTGGTTTAAAATTTGTCCGATTTTTCCTGGACCAAACATTGTCGAAGGTTTCCACAAGCATATTAGTTGATATCATAATCAGCAACGTAGAATCAGCCAGTCATACAGAGAAAATGACAAAGACCCGTACATACTATAAGATATCGCATATATATATATATATATATATATATATATATATATATCCTGTGGTAGAAGTCCATTGTATCTCGAAGTGGAGTGGTATAATTTTATGAAGAAGAAAAACTCGAAGTCGTCTCCACAATATAATATTAACAATCGATTAGATAAATACCATCGATTAGGTGAACATGTTTCGAACCTCTATAGGTTCATCATCAGCAGATAATAAAAGTATTCTACAATAAAGAAGAACAAAGACTTAGAGTTACAGTATACAATGGCTACTACATGGAGATGAAAAATATTTTGTAGGTTAATGATATCAAATTATTTTAATTCCAATGTTCATAACTTGGACCATATGGAAAGTTGGATTCCTTTCAAGGGCTGTGTCCCATAAAAAAACTGAATTATCAAACCTAACCATGGAACGGCGACAGGAGAACTCCATGCACGGAACAAATATGAAAACAACAGAAGCAATGGCGGTGATTGACAGCACCCAAAGAGCCATCCATCTGTCAGACTGAATTATCAAACCTAACCATGGAACGGCGACAAGAGAACTCCATGCACGGAACAAATATGAACTAGATGTAAATCACAACCAAAGCAGTTACTATACCATGCGTAGAGCTCAGATGTCACCTATCCATATTTACAAATTTATATATATCTATAAGAGTAGAACAATTGTGTATCAAAATAAAGAACAGTATGTATGTGACAGACTAGTTATTCCAACGAACACCGAAGTGAACTTGTACTGAAGAAAGGAAAACACACCACAGAGCAAACCGAATACACCTGTCAAACGAACTGCACTATGACATAGAACAATTGGTTTATCGGAGATCGAGGCAGGAAAAAGTTCTAATGAAATGTAAGGGAATTAAAAAACTTTCGACAATCAAACTGTACTTGTTCATTTAAGGAAATGACACTCGGATTGTTTATGACAGCATATTTAATAATGCTGTCATAAACAATCCGAGTGTCATTTCCTTAAATGAACAAGTACAGTTTGATTGTCGAAAGTTTTTAATTCCCTTACATTTCATTAGAACTTTTTCCTGCCTCGATCTCCGATAAACCAATTGTTCTATGTCATAGTGCATTTGTTCGTTTGGACAGGTGTTATTCCGGTTTGCTCTGTGGTGTGGTTTTCCTTTCTTCAGTACAAGTTGCACTTCGGGGTGTTCGTTGGAATAACTAGTCTGTCACATACATACTGTTCTTTATTTTGATACACAATTGTTCTACTCTTATAGATATATATATAAATTTGTAAATATGGATAGGTGACATCTGAGCTCTACGCATGGTATAGTAACTGCTTTGGTTGTGATTTACATCTAGTTCATATTTGTTCCGTGCATGGAGTTCTCTTGTCGCCGTTCCATGGTTAGGTTTGATAATTCAGTCTGACAGATGGATGGCTCTTTGAGTGCTGTCAATCACCGCCATTGCTTCTGTTGTTTCCTCATGTCGTCAATTCATTTTGCATCGGCTAAAGTATTTAGCCCTCCCAAATTTATAAATGAGACACAGCCCTTGAAAGTGAAATCCCAAACTTTCCATATGATCCAAGTTATGAACATTGGAATTAAAATAATTTGATATCATTAACCTACAAAATATTTTTCATCTCCATGTAAGTAGCACTTATTGTATCACATACCCATGTAACTAAGTCTTTGTTCTTCTTTATTGTAGAATACTTTATTATCTGCTGATGATGAACCTATAGAGGTTCGAAACATGTTCACCTAATCGATGGTATTTATCTAATCGATTGTTAATATTATATTGTGGAGACGACTTCGAGTTTTTCTTCTTATAAAAATATATATATATATTGTTATGTTAGGAAGGACCAGTAATATATTTTAAAGATGAAAAAGAAACACATTTAAAAAAAAACACAAAAATAATAAATATTTAATAGTTAGTAGTTCATGAGAAATTGTTTTACATTTTTTTTGAGATTCTATTTCCTTCATGAAGCCTCTATAAAATATTGATAGGTAAAAATATGCAAATACTATAATGCAATCTTTTCATACATTGTCAAAATGATTACAACCTATAATTGTTTAAAATACAACAAAAAAGTCTAGATTTACAAAATCATTCTGAATTAAATGTGATCAACAAAATTATAAGCTTGAAACATACAGTATATGAAATTGTATCTAACTAAGAATAGCCAATGGGAGAACAAGAAACTATGATGACAATAGCCAATCAGGGAATAGGATGGTCGGATAAAAGATTTGAAATTGTGAAAAAGTAAGAACTGAGAAACGTTAAAAATAATTATCATCAAATATTGTATTTAGTTTATAAGAAATGTAAAATATATTAGTTCATAAGTTCTCTCAAATAACACCAAAATAGTGAAAGTTCGACAAGGAAGTGCGCGAGTTTGAAAATTCAAATAAAATGGACAAAACAGGAATGGTATCCAGGGAATGGAAAAACAAAGCGAGGGGAGATTGAAAAAAATTTGAGAACGAAGCCAGGTACAAAATTTGAGAAAGAAGGAAATTGAATATTTTCACGAATGACAAAGGTAGTTTGCCAAAAATAACAAACCAATTCAACTTCTGAATAATTTCAACACAAAATAAATAGCATAAAAGAAGATTACCTTTTTGTACTCCACATACAAACTTGTCCAAGCTGATTTCGGGGATTTTGGTTGGTTCCTTTGCAAATGGAGAGTCTTTGAGAGGAGTGGATGAAGCAAGATTTCAGATTATTGGCAGGTATTGCATCAGCGACAGTTCCAGCTCCAGGTATAAACTTTTTCAGTGCACATCACAAACTGAATCACTTTACAACGTAACTTGTATAGCTGAAGAACTCTATTTTATTTTGGTATTGAACTATAAAAGGATTTTTCCAAGTCAAAAGAAAAAAGTGAGGTTATATACAATATCCAACACTGTTTCTTATTATTCTATGAAAATGTATCAATTGCTTATAGCTATAAGTTATTTATCGCAGGCCAGGCTAATATAAGTTTTCCTGAATGAAGGAAATAATAGTTTTTGATAATTTCTGGCTTATTTTCCACAATGACATGCTAATATTTCACATATAAACACTGAACTGAAATAGTCAAGTGACACCAAGACAGGCAGTGGCTTATTGCCAATATCGACTCCTGAGGCGAAGGCGTACCAACTGAGTTAGTCGTGGTAAGAAAGGGTAATAACAATTGGCAGCAACGTGGCGAGAAAACAGTGACGTTAGCTAGCAATTATTATTTCATAACAATTAGCTATTATCATATCACAATATAACAATTGGCTTCCCATTTCGGAGCTGAATTGCCTACATAAGTATTAGAGGTATATCAAAATCGAAATCAAAATATTTATACAGGGAGAAATACTTTGTAATAAAATATATATATATATATATATATATATATATATATATAAAGAAAACTTCTTTTATCACAAGCTTTTATTTAACTTGCTTCGTTCGTATGTCATTCTTTCCGTTTCAAAATTTGTAATCCATTTTTAGAGCACTTGCTGACATCCGATTGAGCTGAAATTTGGCAGGTGTTCATAATTCCGATAACAATGCATTATGAAATTTTTGTTAGAGAAAAAAACGGAATGGCGGCTCCAAGATGGCGGACGAGTTTTGTGATTATGGTACGATTCGATTCAAAATTGGTATGTGGGGGTTTTCGGGTACGGAGATTGTGAATTTTTTGTCAAAATAAAAAAAATCAAGATGGCGCCTTCAAAATGGCGAAGGAGTTTTGTGATTATGGTCCGATTCGTTTCAAAATTGGTATGTGGGGGTTTTCGGAATCCGAGATTATGAATTTTTTGTCAACATTTATGGAATTGAAATGGCGGCTCATGGAATATTTGTTATAGAAAAAAAATGGCGCTCCAAGATAGCGGACGAGATTTAGTTTGTGGCCCCATTCGATTCAAAATTGCTATGTGGGGGTTTTCAGGGTCAAAGATAATGAATTTTTCTTCTAAACTCATAAAATCAAAATGGCGGCTCCAAGATGGCCAATGATCTCTGTGTTTAGATAGGATACAAAACATAAGTAGATATTTTAGGGGTAAAAATACCATAAAATAATTTTATTGAAATGTTGAAAACGTTAAAGTTATATTTCTAGGTTGTTCATGGATATTTTTGCAAGTTTATTTGTATGGTTTGTTTGCTTATCTGATTTTATTCTCAGCTAAATATCGACGCCATTTTAAGGTATTATCCGGGCGTCGTTACTTCTACTGTGGTATTTTATATAACGAACACCTGATAAGTGATTTACTTTCCTTCCTGAGTGCAGCGTTTTCGAACTTCCGGTGTTATTTTCATCAGTAGAAATCCAAGCACATACACATATCGAAATCAGATTCTCGTGTTCCCGAAACCGAAGAGATATATTCGCCATTCGTGGCATTCCAACTTTGGGAAATATTAGCTCGTTTGAAGTCTATGCAAGACGACGAAAGTGCACAAGTTGGAGAAGCACGATCTGGCTGCGAGAGTGGTTCCCGACGGAAAGCATTCCTCTTCTTCTTCCATATTCTGCCTTTGCAAATGAAACGGTACGTGATCCGAGCCCTCTTCCAATGAAAAACCACTGATATCTCCGGGTTTATAACAAAGTTTGTTCACTTCGCGATACCGTCAGACACATTTCGCAAAATTGGGTTTCCGCGTCAAATACGTATTATATTTTATAGGTACGTATGGGTGAATGCATGGCAGCTCATGCACGTATATTTCGTCTTATTTTGATGGATATGTTCGGGTATTTCTGTGGAATATGTTTTATCAGAATTGATGGAGATACCGGGGGGTGGTGAATGATCGTTTTTTGGAATTTGTAGATTTTGTGGGTGCAGGGTTCAGATAAAATCGGTTGAAAAACCTATCGAAGTGATGACTCTTGATATGTGTCTTCGGGTCAAATTTTCTAATATAGAAGAGATCTGATGCCATTTCGTCTGGCGCATAGGTACTTATGCGAACCTAACAGATATGTGTGGAAACATTATTTTTGTTTATTTCACAAAAGGAAACGTCTTCCTCTGAAATTGTTCGTTTTATATAAGATAATTCACTGATAATAAATAAACGGTTAGTTTTCTAGGCGACTAAATCATTTGTCGGAACTTCTCGAGCTCGTGTTATGCTGTATTTCTTAGTACAGATAGCATGCTCTAGTTCATGTCTTGAGGAACAAATCTCTTGAGTATGGTATATTCGGTTCTCTGTCTTCATGGTTTTCTACAAACTAACTTCGTATTGAGAGTATTTGTATGATTATTCATCAGATGTGATTCGATGTTCTCTAAGGAACTAGCCAGGAAAATAGGTATTTTCTGATCGATATTTGAGCCATTTTACCAATCTACAGTATAGGTTAGCTGACAGTGTGCTCTCCAACACAAGAAGAAACTCACTTAACTGTGTATTCCAGATTTGCTAATTGGCTGGAGATTGTAGTTACGTGATTACAACTCATTTAAAAGTCGTTATAGCTAACAGATTTCATAACATTAGAAGGAAAAAAATATTTAGTAAATTGGATGAGATAATGGCCTTTATATAATTATATAAGTTACTGAATACTGATTTATATTACAATTATTATGAGAAAAATATGTATATATAGTATATATAAGTATAAGATCAATAAGTAATGGGAAAAATATAAATATAAATATGAGAGAGAGAGAGAGAGAAATGAGGTCAGGAAGTGCACATTTTTAACATTTCCTCACATTCTCGATGCGAATGCTTCGTTTGTATCACTTGTGCTGAGCAAAAAATAAATATTTTTGAATGTTTTTTTGAAGGTACTGATCGTTAGGTCGAAACAGTTGGGGTTCCAGGTGTTATGTTATTGATTGTATCAGATATATTATATGAGAATGAGCGCTTAAACAATTTTTTTTGTGAGCAGGAATACTCAAAACCAATTCTCTTAAATTCAAGTTGTGTACGTCAGTTCTATAAGTTAAATGATCATGTAAGTAGGGAGGATTTTTATACTTGATTATTTTAAAGTGCAGGCAGATTCTTACGCTGGATTTGAAGTGGCGAAGTGAGTGATTTATCCGCTCGCTATGACCAATGACAACAATTTCCAACATTTTCCATTGAAACTATATCCACTCCTGGAATATAATAAACTAATAAACTTTTGATTACTCCGTTTCGGACGTCCATCGTCTTAATGGATTTAAAAGGTTTTCAGGACGTTCCGAATGCTTGTATCTGCAATCGTCTTCAGGTGAATGAAACTTTTATTGGCAATATAAATACAAATTCAGATGGTTACAATGAATGAAGTAATCATAAGGATAAATGTAGAACACTGTTTCGCAGAAAAATAGGGAGTTTTAGGAAAATATGTGATAAATAAATGTACAAAAATAACTTGTTAAAAATATATGTAAGTGCATGTGATATATGTGTTTGTGGCGACTTGAATTTTGATTATCTAGTGGACCATGCGCATAAAGAACTATTGTTTGATCTACTGTCAGGACAGAATCTGAATGTGAGCTCTAGATCGACTACGAGAGTGTTTACAAATAAGAATGTCACAGTTGAATAAATCCTAACTAATACTGACACTCTAAATTTGAAGGGAAAGTTATTGAAGCTACATCTTTCTGTTTGAAAAATGTGATTTTTTTTTCAAACAGAAAAAAAACATCAAAATAGATCTAGTAGTTTTTGCGAGATGCTCGAACAAAAAAAAACAAACAGACAACAAATCTATAGAAAGCTGGGAAATAATTAACGAACTAAGGGGAAAAGATGAAAAAACAATTCCAATGGATTCAACATTGGAACCCAACAACCTGAACGACTATTACTGTTCCAGAGCGGAGAAACTCAGAAACAGCATTATCCCAACTTCTGATCCATTAACATATCTCAAAGATATTTACATAAATAATACCTTCTCTCTGAAAAGAACAAATTTACCGGAATTAAAAGAGATCATCAGAGAAATAAAAAAATAAAAGAACTTCTAGGGTTGATAACATATCTATAAAAAAAATTGAAAGCTTTCCTGAGAGTGCACTTCTTACCCTAGTTGAACTGATTAACTTGTAATTTGCAGAAGGACAATTCCCTTATTTCCTCAAAACCTCAATAGTAATAGCAATCCATAAGGGTGGTAATAAAGAAGATCCGTCCAACTTCAGACCTATATCCTTAATACCAACATTACGTAAAATAATTGAGAAATTGGTAAAACGCAGAATTATGGAATTTTTAGACAACAATGAGTTTTTGAGTGCACATCAATATGGTTTTCAAAATAATAAGAACACCTTCATTTTTGCACCTGTTGTACAATGAGATCAACAATGGGGAAACCACTGCCGCTATCCTATGTGACTTTTCCAGAGCGTTTGACTGTGTCAATCATAATATATTACTTCGCAAACTTGAAAGATATAGTTTTAGAGATAACAGTCATGCTTGGATCAAATCCTATCTTTCCGAAAGGAAGATAATTGTTAGAATGTCATCCGACTCAAATATAAATGACGTAAAATGTGGTGTACCCCAAGGCTCTGTGCGGGGCCTCTCTTGTTTCTCCTATATATTGATGACCTAACTCATCTTCCAATTACAGGTAAATTACTCTTTTGCAGACGATTAATGTAGCATGATGAAGGACATACTGCATATAAGGATTTGTGAAGATATAAATGAAGTGAGGAGTTGGTGTGACTCCAATCTCTTATCACTCAGCGTTAAAAAAAACGATGTTATAGCATTCAATGATATACCTCTAGGAGTAAATACAATAGAAAATACAAATTCTTAGGTCGCCATCTGGATAAAAATCTGAAATTTGACAAACACATCAAGCACCTGAATGAAAAGTTAGCATCAGGCTGCTATACACTGAGGAATGTTACCAAAGAACTCGGATTCCATAATGCAGAATCGGTTTTCTATGCTCTTATAGAATCTCAGCTAAGGTACTGTGTACCATTCTGGGGAGTCTGCAGTGAGCAACTTATGCAATCTGTCCTCGTCCTGCAAAATAGAGCAGTCAGGCAAAATGGAGAGAATCATGTGAACCCCTTTTCCTACAACACAACAACATTCATCTCAATTTACATAGTCGAAACAATATCAATAATACATAAAAATAGACCACATTATGAAACGACAACGTTACACACGTCAAATGACAACTGAGACCCCAATTCCAAACTCAAATTCAGTGAAAGATTCACTCATATACATGAAATAAAAATATACAACAAACTTCCCAATAATATCAAAGAAACAACGTCGCTTAGACTATTCAGGAAAAAAACAAAAGAACTTCTAAGTGATAGGGCCTACTATAATTTACAAGAGTATTTTGATGACACATGGTGATATCACCTTTTATCTCATGTCTATATTTATTTATTTGTTAAATGTCTATTATTTTAACTGCATATCATTCTCAATAATGAAGCTGCAACCCAATATGTCTTTACATTAAGTTGATTGTAAAATTGTATTACTTCCCAAAACATGCCAACATTTTGTTTTATATATATATATATATATATATATATATATATATATATTGTTCATCCTTGCACTTCTTCACCGTACTGATGAGGGCCGAGAGCCCGAAACACGTGTCTACGGCTAACACTTCTCTCTGAGGGCTATGTCCACTAAATTTCTTCCGTTTTCTTTACCAGTCCCCTCGATATTCTTCCCATCCATATATATATATATATATATATATATATATATATATATATATATATATATTGTGATAAATTTGTAAGATGATTTATTGTTGTTATGATTTGATATGATAATTATTTTCGCTCCGCGTTGGAAGCCAATTGTAATGATGGGTTTTGTTAATTATTTAATTTATTATTATTATGATACAAATATGTTTGTACTGCTTTGGGAAGCCAATTGTTAATTTTACCCACATATTTTCTCTACCTTCTTTGCCTTTATGTTGGGTTCCAATTGTTCTGATATGATAATAGCTAATTGTTAATTTTGCCTTTCGTTGGGAGACAATTGTTATGTTATATCAATTACTAATTTTGCCAAATTGTTATGAAATAATAATTGCCAGCTAACGTTAATGTTTTCTCGCCACGTTGCTGCCAATTGTTATTACCTTATTTGCCTTTATGTTGGTTGTCAATTGTAATGAAATAATGATTGTTATTTTGCCCTTACTTGGATGTCAATTTGTTATGATTGGGTAAAATATAATAATTTCTGTTTATATTTATGTTTCGTAAAATTATTTCTTCCACCCAATACCATAAAACATTTATCGAATATATGTGATTTTTTTAATTATTTTTACTCTTTGTAATTCCTTTTCTTACCACGACTAAACTCAGTTGGAACGCCTTCGCCTCAGGAGTCGGTACTGGCAATAGAGCCACTGCCTGCCTTGATGTCATTCGAACTATTTCGGTTCAGTGTTTATCGGTGAGATATTAGCATATCATTGTGGAAAGTAAACCAGAAATTATCAAAAACAATTATTTCCTTTATTCAGGAAAACTTATATTAACCTGGCCTGCGATAGATAACTTATAGTTATGAGCAATTGACAAATTTTCATAAAATAATGAAAAACAGTGATGGATATTGTAAATATAACCTCACTTTTTTCTTTTGAGTTGGAAGAATTATTTTATAGTTCAATACCAAATTATATAAAGTTCTTCAGATATACGAGTTACTTTGTGAAGTGATTCAGTTTGTGATGTGCACTAAAAGAGATTATACCTGGAGCTGGAATGTCGCTGATGCATTACCTGGCCATAATCTGAATTCCTGTTTCATCCACTCCTCTCAGGAACTCTCCATTGCAAAGGAACCATCCACAATTCCCGAAATCAGCTTGGACAAGTTTTCATGTGGAGGACAAAAAAGGTAATCTTCTTTTATCCTTATTTATTTTGTGTCGAAATTATCCATTGGTCCTTTGGTTGAATTGGTTTGTTATTGTAGGAGAAACTACCTTATCATTAGTGAAAATTCTCAATTTCTTTTCTCTCAAATTTTGTACGTGGCTTCTTTGTAAAAATTTTTTCAATCCTCTCGCTTTGTTTTTTCTTCACCTGGATACCATTTCTGTTTTTTCTTTTCATTTGAATTTTCAAAATCGCGCACTTTTACTAATTTGGTGTTATTTGAGAAAACTTATCAACTAACATATTTTACATTTCTTATAAACTAAATACAATATTTGACCATATTTATCTTTGACATTTTTGTGTTCTTACTTTTCCACCTTTTCAAATGTTTTATCTAACCATCTCTGTTCCCAGATTGGCTATTGTCATCAAGAAGTTTCTTGTTGTCCCATTAGCTATTTTAGTTAGATGCAATTTCATATACTGTATGTTTCAACCTTATAATTTTGTTGATCACATTTCATCCATAATAATTTTGTAAATCTAGACTTTTTGTTGTATTTCAAACAATCATGTGTTGTGATCATTTTTGAAAATGCAGGAAAATGATTGCATTATAGTATTTGCATATATTTACCTATCAATGTTATACAGAGGCTTCATAAAGGAAATATAATCTCAAAAAAATGTAAAATATCTATTATCATTAATATTAATAATCAATATATATATTTAATTATCTTTATATTTTTCAACTATTTTATTATAATTATAAATTTTTGACTTGTATCAGGACATTGTGTTTGTTAACAAGAGTTATTCTCTTAGAAACAATTAGCATATTCTATCTATATATCTACAATTTCATAATGGTATAGATTGAAAAACCTGTAGACGTGTGTCACTCTCGAAACATCAAGGAAGAACATTTGATTATTATTTTACTTGACCGTCCCCCCTAAAGATCAAGTAATGTAATCGTGCGAAAAAAAAACAACGGAATTATCCGTTTTGAGGTCCTTTGAGACGATTGAGACCATTTCCAGAGTGAAGTCTGTCTGTATGTGTGTGTGTCTGTAATCTTCCTCGATAATTGCCGAACCGTTTGACCGATCGAGCTGAAATTTGGTATGAAGATACAATTTCTGCCCCAAATGCCACCATTTTTTGCTGTCATCTGTATAACGGAAGTGTCCCTATTAAAAAAAATGTAGGAATTTGAGTTGCATATGTAATTTGAAGGCCTTAAAAACTGTATCCAGAATATCAAAATATTCTCTAACTGATATCTGTCAAAAATTAAAAAATGTAAAGTTACAAAATTTGCCATTTACTTATTGAAAATCTATTCGATGGATTATAGAACTAAATTCGGCAGGGATCAACACAACAAAAGAATCTCACTTGGTCAATTGACTCTTGAATTGACTTCGTACAGCCCTAAAAATGTAATTTTTTTTTTGGTCAAATTCATTAAATTTTGGGAACCGCGAAACAGCGAAGTTTTGGCATGTATAATTTTTTTTCTGCTTATTAAGAAAACATCTGTTTTGATGGATATAATATTAGGGTTAATTTTCATTGATAGATTTTATATTTTTGTTTTATGACTCCAAATATCATTGGATTAATTTGGAATTTGCGAACTATGTCAAAAGCAAAAAGATGACATTTTAGTTCTTTGACTTCGTACGTTTTCATGATAATGAAAAATATCTTGAATAAAAATGTCTTATTTCTGGATAGATGGAAACAATTATTTGTACTCCAAGAAGAGAGCAATTTCAAGAAATATGTAGTTACCTCTAAAAAACAAACATAATGAAAGAATGGTTATAGGAAATGCCTTTCCTGGATGCAAACCGCACCTGGAAATGCGTAAAATGACGCCTCAAACGAATGGAGTGGAATACCTCGATGCAAATTGGAACGCGGCTTCAGATAGAAACGTTTTTGCCCTCAATCAAAAACCAGTTACCATAAAAATCAAATACCTCCACATGAATCGGAAAGTGTTTGATTAAATGCAAATGGCGGCGCGCTATGTTATATCCGGCGTTGGAAGATAGGTTTTGGGGGGGTGGACCTGCCAAGGCCGCGAATCAATAATGGCGGATGACGGTGTGATACCGATGGGCCCAGGAGTGCAGATATACGGACCCTATGAAGTCACTATAGTAGAGGAGACCGTGGGAGGTCGACCTTCACCGATCTGATAACTCGATGAGACATATTTTTTATCAAATATAATTTATAAACAAATATGCCCATGATAACTTGCCTATCGAAAAGTGTTCATAGCTATTTTTAATTGAATTAATTTTAATCAATTTTCTTTCATCACCTTCACTCTTTTGATAACCGAATGAGTTTCACCTCAACTGATAGTTTTTAACACACAGAATATGCCTAGGTAGGCTTGCCTACTTATTTCTGCGCATGGCTACCTGGCAAGCAGATGTGAACAGGTAAGTCAATATAGGTAACCACACCGATCTGTTAACCAATCGAAATTGATATCATAGGTAAGATAATTTAATTACAAAACCAATCGTATAGGCTTGCCTGCAAAAAATCGTACATAAAATATTATTGCCAAGCTATAAAGTCTTAGAATTTTAGCTATTTGATAGGTGCGAGAGAGAAAGTAGAGCGTCCGAGGTCCGTGTGATAGAACAGGACATAACATAGCAGCTGCACGCTACCTGACCGTTGAATGTAACCGAGTGCGCATGCTCGTGTACATGTGAGTGACCGTGACAGCATTTATTTACACTCGACAGTAATTTTGAACTCTTTTATATGCTTTGTAATAAACGCTTTTAAGAACATAAATGTATTAAATTTTATTTTTCTATATTGATGATTTTTTAAAATTTATTATACTAAAATTCCGAAAGTAAACTTATTCTTTCCCGCTTTACGGCATTCATTTGATTTTAAATAAAAAAAATTTTTTTTTTAAATAGATTTTTTTCATTTTTAAATTTTATAATTTAGCTTCAAAATGGAAAAAAAAAGTGTTGAATTTTTATTTTTTATTAATATATTAAATTATTTATTTTTGATTATTTCATAGCTGTAAGTATATATAATGTGAAATAATACAAAAATTGTAATCGAAATTAGAGTTATAATAAATTAGAGTTCATAATTACTGTCGAGTGTAAATAAATGCTGTCACTGTCACTCACATGTACACGAGCATGCGCACTCGGATACATTCAACGGTCAGGTAGCGTGCAGCTGCTATGTTGTGTCCTGTTCTATCACACGGACTTCGGACGCTCTACTTTCTCTCTCGCACCTATCAAATAGCTAAAATTCTAAGACTTTATAGCTGGGCAATAATATTTTATGTACTATTTTTTGCAGGCAAGCCTATACGATTGGTTTTGTAATTAAATTATCTTACCTATGATATCAATTTCGATTGGTTAACAGATCGGTGTAGTTACCAATATTGACTCACCTGTTCAAATCTGCTTGCCAGGTAGCCATGCACAGAAATAAGTAGGCAAGCCTACCTAGGCATATTCTGAGTGTTAAAAACTATCAGTTGAGATGAAACTCATTCGGTTATCAAAAGAGTGGAGGTGATGAAAGAAAATTGATTAAAATTAATTCAATTAAAAATAGCTATGAACACTTTTCGATAGGCAAGTTATCATAGGCATATTTGTTTATAAATTATATTTGATGAAAAATATGTCTCATCGAGTTATCAGATCGGTGAAGGTCGACCTCCCACCGGCTCTTAGACTACTAGCATCCTGTGCGTTACCATTCTCAATTGAATTCACCCAGACAAGTTGATTGCCTTTACAATTTGAGATTATTTTGGTAAAGAGAACAGGGTGGAAAAGAAGAAGGCCTGAAGGGATTGCCGTTCTAGACAGAACGTCATTTCAATTTAAGTTAGTGGCGACCTTACGCAATGTGATTGGGTCAGCGTTAGACTTCCTGATGTGGAACAATGGGACATATTGGTTGGTGGGTAGCCTTGATGTGATTAAAAACCTTGACGAATGAACTAATAGTGCTATTTTCATAGCTCATAGCATTTAATTTTATATTTTCTGCAATTTGATGACGATAATTTCATTTCTAATTGTCCATCTGTCAAAATCTTCGAAAAGAGAATTCAGTTAACCTCAAACTCAAATGGTTCAAGATGCGGAAAACATTAAATCGGTGCTTTCTTTCTGCAGTGTTCGGGGGCTTCTAATTCTAGCTTTACGATTGGTGGAATTTGGCAGATGTCACTTTACAACCAATATCAAAGCTGAAATTAGAACCCGCGAACAGTTCTCCTCAAAAAGAAAGCTGAAGAAATAAATACACCCTGTGTGTCTATTGTTACAGTTAATGAAACGATAGTAATCTCTATTATCAAGTAGGCCAAGCCACCAGGGTTTGTAGACATCTTAGGACAGAAGCTGGTGAGATGAGAGCAACAATTACTACTGGAAGCTCGTTGGAACATGATAGGTACAAAAGGATGCATTCACCTCATCATGGCTTTTTACAGAGGTATACTCTTTTATTACATTCACCAGGGCGGAAGGAGTGAGGGAGGTCCAGACAGTATATATTATCTATTCGGCAGTAAGATTGCCCTCAAAGCCCAGACTTCTAATGGAACTAGAGATCAAATATGGTTGAGTAATGTACCTTTGAGGCATAGGACATAGGGGAGTATTGGCAATATTGATTGAGTAGACTTGATGCACCAGATTGATTGGTTCAAACATGTTGGATGAGCTGAGGTAATTTCACGGACGAACTCTATATACTCTCATCAGGAAACTTTTTTTAGAACTCACTATCCCTCGTGCTCTATGTCTCTGGCAGCTGCCACTTTCTGGTAATCCAATTTCACGTTTCCACGACTGCCAGTTGTTGAGTTACCAATCCAATATAATTTATTTGCATATTTTAACCGACGAAACCAAAAACTTTTTAACAAAAAAATAAACCGACGAAATACGGAACTGAAAAGTAAAAATTAAAATAAACCTACTTAGTCTCAATAACTAAGCTTCTAAACTAATGTAAGTAACTAATTTTGAGTCGGCGCCAAACAAACAAGCAAATTAATTAGGTAAGGCGTAAAATGATGGCATCGAGTTGGGCGGTGACATTCTGATAATTTTTTTGAAGTAATTCAATGATCTTCGTTGATTGTTCGTTTGGCGCCGACACAAAATTAGTTACTTACATTAGTTTAGGAGCTTGGTTATTGAGACTAAGAAGGTTTATTTTATTTTATTTTTTTCAGTTCCGTATTTCGTCGGTTTAATTTTTTGTTAAAAAGTTTTTATTTTTTAATTTTTTGTGGCTGAAATCTACTAATTACTAACTACTTGTTTTTTGATTACTTCTAAAATACTTACTTACCCACCTCACTTCAACTATTACCAGTTAAATAATATGATTATCTACTTTTACTATTTGTTGTAATATAAATTATTTTTGTTGTTCTAGTTAGTTTATTTCATTACTTTGTATATCATTCCATCCTCTCATAGAATATAATGATTGTGACGGATGTAGGACAAAAATAATGACAACAGCGATCTGTCATTGTCAACTACATATGTGTGCCAATGTTCCTTTTTTTGGAATTTTTCCAAAAGGAAAATTCATTTTAATATAAATTGACCGCTACACATCACTCAGGTACGTACCCCCATATCAATGATGATATGTATTCATAAAAATAACAAAATTGTTCTTGTCACAAAAAAAAATCTGAAATTTGTTTTTTTCTATTATAGAGAATTATGAAATAAATAAAACTGAAGAAGTCCCAGGCCCGGGACGAAACGTCTTTTACAATATAAACGTATCAATAATTGTGGAATCCAATAACCCAAGAAACTACGGAAAAAAAAATATACAGGAAGGATTCAAGAAAACTATTTCAAATATATATATATATATATATATATATATATATATATATATATATATATATATATATATATATATATATATATATATATATATATATATATATATATATATATATATATATAGTGCAAGCCCTCCAGGTGACGTCCACCCAAAAACGGGCTGGGCTGATCCCTTCGAACAAGCAAGGGATGTGCCCCTCCCAGCGGATCTTAAAGCTGTTCTCTGAGCTTGCAGACAAGGTCATGTTGTTTCTGAGTGTGTCTGTTCGGCCTCCTACTTTCGTTTATGCCGATGTTTGTAATGATTTCGTTGTGTGTATTGTGTTTTGTGTATTTTCCCAGGAAAAGTGTAAAGTAAAAAACCTAGTGAAGGGTGTGTATGTTGGTGATTGTTGATTTGGGTGGTTCGATTTGAGTTTTGTTTGAGTGTTATTTGAGGGTGATTTGAGGGTTACCAGTAATAGTCCTCCACAAACATCCGCCAAAGTTCATCGAGTATTATTACATGTGTGGGTGTGTGTCAAACTACACGATATTGTTCACTAGGATAGGCGTAAGGGAGATGGAAGAAAAGAGTCCGTCATAACAATTTTTATTGGATTATAGGAAATATTACAAGATTCTACCATCTGAGCTGTTCAAAAAGTTATTTTCCGACGACCTACCTGAAATACGTATCATTTCGCACTTTAAACTAGTACACAAAATAAGATATTTCGCACTAGTGCGAAATATTTCATTTCGCACTAGTGCGAAATCAAACATCCATCTCCACGCTCTGCGATTGGTGCGATTACCTAATATAGTTAACTATACTCTGATTTTTACTCATAGGTAGCTGCGACAATGACATATCTACAAACGAATTCATAACATCATAGTGTCAATGTGATTTACCAAGTAGATAGGTACCGAATGGTATAATTTGTTCTGTTTTCTTTGCTGCAATGTCATCCGACGATGAAATGGTAGATTCTACTCCCCCAGAAGTATGCAATTTAGCAAACGAAGCAACGAAGCAATTGCTGTCAGAAAAATCAAAACAGAAGTGTGATTTGGCGTACGATAATTTTATTATTTTTTAAATAAAGTACCACGAACTTTTATATTAACAGGAACATTTTATGAAAAGTACGCTGATCTACGACCCAAAATTATGGTGGATAAAAATAACAGATTTTCCATTAATTACCAGAAAGGTAAATGTACCTCCCAGTTTGTGGGAATTAACAAGTTTGGTGCAATGGCCAAAGAAATCGCTACATTCTTGAAATTACCAAACCCAGAAAACTACACTGGTCATTCATTCAGGCGTTCTTTAGCCACAATATTAGTGGATAGTGGCAGTGACTTATTGACTCTGAAAAGGCATGGCGGCTGGAAAAGCAGCACAATCGCAGAGGGTTATATTGATGAATCAATCAATAAAAAAATGGAAATATTCGATCAAATAACCCAATCCATTGAACATGCAACAACCTTCACACCAGAACTATTCGGAACTAGCTCGGAATCACAGTCAGTTCCTACTGCGAGACCATCAACCTCCACTACAGTTTTGGAAACTAATAATAATATTATAACGGGAATTAATAATCAAGCCATTCAAGGTTTGATAAAAGAAAATAACAGTATTCCGTTAGTACTGAACAATTGTTCAAATATTACCATCAATAATTATTTTTCCAATATTTCATAAATACTGACCAAAATGTACCCAAATATTTTTGTTAAATGTTCAATAAAATTTGTTCTCTTTGTGTGATACATCTTTCTTATATGCTTCTTCAGGCAATTGAATTGGTTTCCTGTAAAAATGATTTGTAAGTAGGTAATACAGTCATGCGAAATTAAAATCCGACATACCTATGTTTTTCATGTAGGTCGTCGGAAAAGTATAGTGTACAACGCGTGCGGAAATTGGATATTTCATACTCGAACCACTCGCCTACGGCTCGTGGTTCATCATCTTGTCAAACTCGTAGGAAATATCCTATTTTCCGCACTAGTTGCACAATATACTATTCTTTCGTCGAATTTCAATTAATTGAGAGATTTTGATTGATGCATGTTTCCTTACCCCGTACAAGAATTTCATTTCCGCAATATGACTGGAAGGAGACAAGTGCCAGTATCGGATCTTTGCGTCGGGAACAACAGATAATTATGTACTGAACATCAAATTTTTATGCATTTGACGTCCCAGGCAGAATTGGTTCAGAGAGGGCGTTCGTTCTCCATTTGCCGAACAATGGATCCTTTGTGTTGGAAAAAGTGACTGGTGTCTCCGCCGCGTATCTGCAACAAAGATCCTAGCCGTCGACAAAAGCGCGCGAGAGAGGAAGTAATCGCGCTGTAATGTTATAGATGGGGACATTTTACAGATTTTGCTTTTCTTTCCATCGATATTATGTATTATGTTAAGTACAAGTATGAAGTACATAATTATGATACAAGATCTAGAAATGATTTTTCGATTCAGATGGTATCAAAAAAAGGAACAGAAACATCTCTGTATTTGTTAGAGGATTGAAAATCTATAATCAGCTTCCCCTAGTCATGAAAAAATGTTCTACACTTGTGCCCTTTGAAAGTAATCTGAAAAAATATTTGTGTGACAGTCTCTCTAATAAAGGAAATATTTGTGAGTTTCGTACCTGTTATGTGAGTCAAAAATGTACTTATATTTTTTTTTATATATATAATCTACTTTATTACATGTTGTATTTGTTATGTGTGCATATAAGTGTGATATTTATGATAGCTTATTTATTGACTTCATATTATATTTATTGACTATGTGGTATATCTAAGTGTATATATGTGTATATTAAGTTATTTTATTTATTGACTGAATTGACTTCATATACTATTTATTATTTATTAAGCCATTTATTGTGTCAAATGTGTATTAGCCATTGACTAAATAAAGGATCTATATATATATATATATATATATTGTATTATTACAAATTATAAAATAACATCTTCATGGGAAAATTGGAGGGGAGTAAGGCAGTTGTAATCACTTCTGAAAATGATTTTGAAAAAAAATTAAGTACCGTTTTTTTGTTCATTTGTGACAAAAATTCAAGTTCCTACCTTCAGATAATTCCATGGGAAAAATTGGAGGGCAGTAAGGCAGTTGTAATCACTTCTAAAAACGATTTTGAAAAAAAATTAAGTACCGTTTTTTTGTTCATTTGTGGCAAAAATTCAAGTTCCTACCTTCATAAAATTCCATGGGAAAATTGGAGGGCAGTAAGGCAGTTGTAATCACTTCTAAAAACGATTTTGAAAAAAAATTAAGTACCGGTTTTTTGTTCATTTGTGGCAAAAATTCAAGTTCCTACCTTCAGAAAATTTCATGGGAAAATTGGAGGGCAGTAAGGCAGTTGTAATCCCTTCAAAAAGATTTTGAAAAAAAATTAAGTACCGTTTTTTTGTTCATTTGTGGCAAAAATTCAAGTTCCTACCTTCAGAAAATTTCATGGGAAAATTGGAGGGCAGTAACATTTAACACTTTTAAAAAAAATAAGTAACGGTTTTTTGTTCATTTGTGGCAAAAATTCAAGTTCCTACTTTCAGAAAATTATTATTGTTTTGATCAATGACAAAATGTAATTGGTGTTTTCAATATCAGATCAATATTTCCGAATTTCCTGGTTTTTAGCGAGCACGTGGATAACCAAAAGTATGACATATTGCTGATAACTGAAACTTGACTTCATGCTGGTATAGAGGATGCGTTGGTGTTCTTAGACTGCTATAAATTTTAAATTGTTAAATTGTTCTTGACCGCTTTCTCAGTTGTTTGACCAACCCTCAGAAGTTCATGAAAACTTGTACGAGTTAAGATCACGGGGACCTTACCTTTTATAGTGGGATCCGAAACCACTCTTGGGACCTTGAAAAATGTTTCACCAGCTGAAGGATTCGAACCCGAACCCGAAAGTATAGACGCGACAGAGGGGTGTAGACCAGGGTCGATAATTTTTGAAACAAAAAAAAAAATAGTAGGATGGAACCCGTTGGAAAAGGAAGAGAATATAACAAAAAATGAAAGGAAAAATAATTTACGGGCGATCTGAGGTCGGGAAGTGGAAGGGGGTGAGTTTTTAAGGGTAAAAAACGGTTTATCTCGATTTCCGGCAAAACTACGAGTCGTATAGAATGAAGTTAAATGACAAAGTTGTAGGTAATAAAAAGATCTACAACTTTGGTATTCACACTTCTTTCACATAATCTCAAAATTTATGTGAAAAATTCATATAACCAAGTTTTTGTTTTTCTATTTTTATCATTAACAAAAAAAAATTTTTTTCACGAAATTTGGTGGAAACTTACCTTTTTATTTCCCAAAAACACTGTAATTGTTTTGATTTAAAATATTTATTTTTCCACCCTATTTTGACTTAATATCTAAAAAGCACCCTTATTTTCAATCAAAAATTCTCCCGTCAAAATATCAGGTTTTTAAAAAAAGTCGATGGGCTTTTTGTTCGTTGAAATCTCTACTTTCTGATGGTGTAAAAAAAATACATTACTATGGTAAATGTTCTCAGAAAATGCAAAGAAATAAAAGGTAGTAAGGCCCAGACCCTCCTAGCCCCTTCCCCACTTCTCTATGAAATACCTTTTGATGGGCTAAAATTTTCTGTAGGTCACTCAGGTATATACGTTATCTTGAAATAGCAATGAATAGGCATCTACGCATATAATTTAAAGAAGATTCTACACTTTTCTCAAAATATTGTAGATGTCTTATTAAATTCGGATTCGAGTTTTTTTCGTTCCTTTGCATTTTCTGCCATAGTAATATACTTCTTTTTATACCATCAGAAAAAAGAGATCTCAACGAACAAAAAGCACACCGACTTTTTTAAAAAAGCTGTTATTTTGACGGGAGAATTTTCGATTGAAAATTAGGGCGCTTTTTCGATATTAAGTCAAAATAAGGTGAAAAAATAAATATTGTAAATCAAAAAAATTACAGTGTGTTTGGAACATAAAAGAGAAGATTGATTTGTTGAAAATATGAACAGGATATTCATAAAATCAGATGTGGAATCATCTGCGACTGAAAGATAAACTTTAGTCACTATCTTCCATCGTCAAGATAACCTCTTGTGGGGTATTCATGTTGAAAAGGGAAACATTCTCAATTGAATATTGATAGAAAGATTTTTCTGTGAATTGAAAAATCCACGATTAAAATGAAGTTATTTTTTTTGTGAATGTCTAACAGAAAACAACTACTTCCCCGGCTAAGGCCACGCTGGACATTGAACTACATCTGATAGATATTCTGAAAAGGCCCTAACTCAAAAGAAAAAATCTGAAATTGAAAATTTGCATTTTCATTCAGATAGTTATTCGATTTTCTATTCCAGTCTTAATTAAGAACTCATAAAGATGAATGAGGCAAAGAAGAATGTTTTCCAAAAGAGAGTACTCACCAGAAATCATTCGTAACATTGACGCAGGAGAGACATCGCATTCACTAGGTCTTCAATACATTTTTGTTGACGAAAATCTATTTCACGCTTCTACGATCATCAGGAAGACCGGAAGAAATGATTGCTTCTTGAAAATGTGTTTCCCGTTTCTTCCGGTCTTCCGTCTTGTTGGAACCATGGACTATTACGCCGATACCGTATAGGAAGATCATCCAACATTTCTTCTATAATTTCTACATATTTTGCTCAGGTTAGGTTGCCGTCAATAAAATAGGGTCCCAGTAATTTATTATTCAACAAACCGCACCATATGTTCAAAGAAAAACGATATTGATGTCTAACTTCATGAATTAAGTGAGGATTTTCTGTGTTTGTTCCTTCGATTGAACATGCCAGAATTTGTGAATGTCGTTTCGTCTCCCCAAATGATATTGTGCGCAAAATTGTTGTTATTCCGCACCTTCCGTTGAAACCAATTACAGAATTGCAACCTACTCTCAGGATCATTGCGATATAGTTTTTGCACGGCTTGGTATTTATAGTCATGGTATCCGTGTCTCTTGAGTATTTTATTAACAGCACTTTTTGATAAATTGCATTCACTGGCCATAGTTCTCGATCCTATTCCTGGATTCATTCGAATTTGGGCCAGAACATTGATGTCATTGATAGGCTCGTTTCGTCGTACATAAGGACCTCTAGGTTTGATGAATGAATTATGTGCAAGTAACATTGTAGATAAACGTCGAAACCATACCTTTGTTGTGCTTTGAACGAATTTCTATCTAGTTTTATGTACACTTCGTACATATCTCTCTTCTCTTCATTTGTGTATCTTACCATATCGAATAAGTTAAATTGAAATTACTCAGAAAAGTATTTAATGACAAGTTCTTGTGACACAATAATAAACGAAGTAACAAATAATATGACATTTCTTGTTATGTTCTTTTTTATCCACGGCCTACTACTTGAAAATAATACATTCAATAAACCTAGAGTTGTGTGTATGTAAGAAAAAACAAGACTCAGTTAAATAAACCCAAAAAAAAAAGGCCAAAAAAAAAAACAGTCAAGCGAATACAATGATTTTAAATTTGAATTCCAAGCCTTGCAAAAATTATATCGTAATGATCTCAAAATAAAGTTCGATTCTGTAATTTGTTTCAACGGAACGAATGACAAATCCAACAATAATGATTCCTCGCGAGAAGATTGAGAATGTATTGGAAGGTATTCAAGGAGACGAAATAAGCAAATGTATAAGAAGTATGGGTTCCAGAACCGCAAAGTGCATTTTACAAAATGGTGGACATTTCGAATACTTACTTCATTAATATTCATCATTTACTTTCGAATAATCATTTGATTTTTCTTTCATTAAATGATAGTTTCGTTTAATTATTATGAATTAAGTTTTTCACCTCTTGAAATTTGTAAATAATTATTACTTGTTTCTTGCTTTGATTCTGTTACGTTCCATTCAGTTTAAGATGAGTAAGTTGATTTTCTTATCGAAATGTATTGCATGTTGTTAATTAAACTACAGGTACCTAGTACCTAAATGTTATACAGATCCGACCCAAAGAAATTTGGATAAGGGTCAAAATCACCTGAGAATCAACTTTGAATGACATTGTATGATATATCGTTGAATTCAGCGTTAAAAGTTATTACGAAAAGTGTCATAAAATATGCAGGTCCGTATTGAAAAAACTGAGGTTGAGGGTGGCCCAGAGCGTACGAAACGTTGGATACGAAATCTGATTATGTCAAATTGAGGATAATTTACTGTCGAATAAAAAACTCCTATGACATTTTCTGATAATATTCGAAATTAAGTGGGAAAAAAAGAAAAAGAAAAATGACAGAATTTACTTTTCTTATGATATCTCAATAACCGGCCCTGATAATCTCGATTCGTTTGAACTGCTTGACAATGCTTCTATGAATGTAACTTTTTCTCCATTTGACCGACCTTCTAACTCTTATGGTTTAAATGTTACCAATAGAATCCCATTAAAAAAGTGGCCACTCTGTATACGCGATCACACTGATCATTTGAATGTGAACGTTTTTCGATGGTAAATTCCTTGCCTATGAAAAAGGCGCGTTCATATCGATTAACGACCGATATTTAGTCATTGTCGTCGTCAGTGTGGCGCTCCAAACAATCTAATTATCAACGCGAAATCGTCCATCGTGCATCTTTGTTAACCGAGTTACGCGCAACGATGAATAATGGCCCTCCGTATTCTGTAACGACCGTCTAATCATCCATTAACATTCCCTTTTTATGCGCTACTGCGAGTGTGTGCAAGCCACTCGTTTATGCTCTCTCTGTATCGGATTTTTTACACCCCCGACTGTCTTCTACCGTGTATAATGACGCGGTGCTGTTACATTTCGATATTCATTATCTTGGTGCATGTTGAATTAGACTAGGAGGAATCGGCGCATGAGTACCGAAAACTATTCCACCTCAATTTTTTTATACGATCCTCTTCAAATTGCCCTACTGATGACATAAATGCATGTTGCCATGGGGCAACCCCGTGCCATATGTTTCAACCGAAATTGTTTAAACAATTGCAAGGAATTGTTATTTTTCAACCGGAATAATTTTTTTTATATTCTTTATGAAATACAAATTATAAAGGTTCTATGACTTTTCACGATAAAGTTAATATTTTTAGAGATATTAATTTTTAAAGGTTCGAAAAATCTCAAATTTGGGTACTTTTGACCCATGAAAAATATATTGAAAAAAATATATATAAATAATATTTTTTTTAAATCCTTTATACAATAGTTAATAATATTCTTAATAGATATTTAAAAAAAATTCATTGTTTATACCTGTTTTTTATTGTTAATTTCGCGCGCTCACAAGTATGAGTCGCTTACCTTTAAGTATCGCCGTCTCTCTCTGACTCATGCGCTGCATCGGCCTCTCTGTGTCCTGAATTATTATTTATCATTTATCTTGAAAACTATTAACTTTATCAAGATTGTTAAAGAGAGCAATGTTATTATAGTCCATCCAATATCAATTGCAGAAGCTGTTTCTATAGGGAGCAAATGAAAACTCACTTCGCTAACACGAGCGTATATGCGAAGAAACGGAACGAAAAATAATCTGTACTACTCGTAAACATTCTCCGTCGGCGAACGGTAGATTAAAAGAGCCGATAGTCAACGTGGACTTAAGTGACGGCTGTCTGTTGTACAACCGATTCGTCTGGGCCAATCAAGTCGGACATCAATTCTGGCAGGTGTGTCTATACGATGAGAGGTCATAAATCACGCGTTATATTTGTGTTTTAATAGCTCTGAAAGATTAAAAACCATTAGCGGTCTATGGTCTTGGTGTGCTGATCGAAATACGTTTTAAGATATAATAATAACCTACATCAAATAATGAAAAAAATTATTTTTCTTTCTTAATGTATTTGTATAAATAAAAGCTTGTCTTTAATTTTTTTTTATTTTTCATTATTTATGAAGTATTTTTAAAATCTTAAAATATCTAAATAAAATTAGTTATTCCGCCACTGCTGCTCACGGATTTCGCCGCAAGACTTTTTTATGCTTCTGCAATTGATATTGGGAAAACTATAATAATGAAATTGTCTACAATTTGTTTTTAACAAATTTTTTTCTGGAATCAATTTTACAAAAGTTATTTAAGCATAAATCGGAACATGTAATTGAAATTACTTTTTTATCAGTTTATATTACTTTTTTGTTATTAAAACAGAAATTAATTACATTGAATAGCTTCTTCAAACGAAGGTTATAGATGTAGAAGTATGAAATAATGAAACAACATTTAAAAATAAGTATTTATTTATTATCAATATCATTTTTATATATTATATTCTTACAGTCTTCTGAATCACAACCACATAGAAGTATGCAACTAATATTATTTTTTTACAGTAACAAGCTTTGGTTGCACATGATTTCTTACAATTACACGGTTTTTTAAGATAAGTTGAAATGGGCTTTGTTTATAAATAAAGGTAGCAAGTACCATTCTCTTAGTTTGTATCCGAAATTCGTAAAATCTAATGTTTCATATTGGGGATTCAATGCATTTTTCCAAATATATGTTTGAGCAGAGCTCTAAGTGCATGCAAATGCAAGGCATCTGATGTGCACGGAATTTTCGATAAATTAATATTAGTGCCAAAGCAACGAGAAAAATACTTTGTCTAGCTTCATCCGTCGTGTTACCTTTTACCCAAAATATTTAAATACAATCTTTCTAAGCCTTTCAACCCTTAGTACTTAAATCCAAGCCATTGCCAAGAGGGACTAAAGCATCACGATTTTCTTCTACTTTTATCATTTCTAAAGCTTTTTTTTTGTGCCAATTTTACTAGTCGTATCACAACCCGAAAATGCGTGTAAAGCAGGTAAAATTTCGCAAACCGGGTACGACGCATACTTGTGAGCGCGCGAAATTAACAATAAAAAAACAGGTATAAACAATGAATTTTTTTTAAATATCTATCAAGAATATTATTAACTATTGTAGAAAAGAATTAAAAAAAATATTTATATTTTTTTTATATATATTATATATATTTCATGTCAAAAATACCCAAATTTGGGATTTTTCGAACCTTTAAAAATTCATATCTCTAAAAATATCAACTTTATCGTGAAAAGTCATAGGACCTTTTTAATTTGTATTTCAATAAATGATATAAAAAAAAATGGTCCGGTTGAAAAATAACAATTCCTTGCAATTGTTTAAACAATTTCGGTTTAAACAATATGGCATGGGGTTACCCCATGGCAACATGCATTTATATCATCAGTAGGGCAATTTGAAGAGGATCGCATAAAAAAATTGAGGTGGAATAGTTTTCGGTACTCATGCGCCGATTCCTCCTAGTCTAAATGGTGATGTGAACAACGCATCAGGAGACGTTTTTGTTGCGTCTAACGATACTCGATATCTGTCACGTGGGCACATGGATTTTCGTGTTCGTTATCCATATCGATTTGAAGATTATCTGTCGGATATTTTCAGATTCTCAGATTCCTACCTCAGGAAAAATGTGCGAGATTATTTTGAAGAATCGATCACTTTCAAAAATTCAAAGTGTTGCATGATAATCAGTTAGGATTTCGTAAAAACACGACGATCCCAATAGCTATAACTAACGTAGTATGCTCGCTTATGGCATACTCTTCTGGGTACCAAGACACATCGGATTGGAAGGGACTTCCTTCCATCGGAGCACTGTAGACACAGAGGTTCTGCAGGGGAAAATTGGGATGCTGTACACCATAGAATATTGTTACTGTAAAAAATACTCGATTGATTTATGTCCGTTCATTACGAAAAATCGGATATCTCTTAAGAATGATCTCGACTCTTCAACCAGCCTCGCTATCTTCCTGGAATCCATGTGACGCTTGACCTCGTTGATTATTCACACAGGAAATTACAATCTCTTTGTCGGCAGCGTGTGATTAACTATCGGATGCACATGCACGGGTGTACTGTGCTCATTTTCGTAACAATATGCTGGAATCTGGGTGAGCAGCAGCCAACATTGGGAGAAATGATATATAGATCCTCTCAAAATACTCAAATTCCTCAGGAATCAGTGCATGAAGGGGATGCTTTGTACAAGGAAAAGCAGAAGGAAGTGGAGTACAATAGATCTGTCATCACCCATTATCATCACTACCAATAAGAAGGAAGTGTGAGGCTCTGAGGACAGTATAAAAACTTTATTGGATTTATTTGACTTCATGCATACTTTCGACTGTGACCCACGAATAGCAATTAGAAAAAAATCATTTCAATTTGTTCGCCCAAATACGAGGAAACCTTTCGAATGGAAGTTGTGCAGTTCATAAAGCTCTTTCAAATGACCTATAGTTTGCCAATATTGCTATGAAAATGAGATCTTTTTTTTTCAATTTTTCAACAGCCGCGATTTTACTCATTTTTAAAGTGGTTCCCCCACGAGACAGTTGAATTAGAAAATTATTAAAATTTGATAATTCGTTCGGATCGTAATCAATAACTTTGTTGTAGAGTTTTGTGTGGAATGTGAACGCGATGGTTGCAATTATTTTCTTTGATGGATAAACATGAATAACTATAAAAACAATGAATGTGAAAAAGGGTCTTTCGCGTGAACGCTCACTCTCGATAATAGCTGCTCTCGTTCTCTCGTTGCTATCGGCTAGTGGTGGCCCTTAGGCCAGATGCTTCGGGCGATCATGGGCGCCGACTTGGGAGTGGAATTAGACATTTGTAAAGCCCATATATACGTACTCAGTGCCAGTAGATATGGTATGAATATCATTTGCTTTCGTAAAATTTATTCTAAAAGTATTTTTGATCTGACATTGCGAGTAAACTTTTTGACGGAACTATCCGGGGTGTGCCTCAACCACAGAACTCATAGAACTAGAAGGCCAATACCCAATACCGTTTCGCTGGAACGAGCCCTACTGTACGGCATGGTACACACATGGGCATGCGTATCAAAACCGCTGCCAGGACAGGGGGGGTTTCAGTGAAATTTATAACTTTCTGAAGATGGGTGTACTCGAGATCGAATTGAATAGTAGAGTGCAACTGAAATTATGAGGAATTTCTGAATCCAATATCCGTAAGGTTTCGGGAAGAAAGGCTTATTCAAAAGAATAATTTTTAGTGGCTATTGTGAGTTCACTTCTCCATTCTCTGAATTATTTATTTGATATGAACTAATTTGTATGCGGTATTTCACATAAAAAATGTTTCATTTCAAAGATAATTTGGTTTTATTCTTTGATTATCATTTCACGAGAATGGGTAGGTATGAGGGAGACTAAATAACGATCACAATTCACTTGCAGTTTTGAAATTGAAGTATTTAGTGCCTGAAAAATATTTTGTCTTAAAGTAAAAATATTGGGGAATTCAAATGTGAATGCTATGAATATAGCGTGTCTTCCAAAGAAGTATGAAATTTATACTTGATAAAAGTTGGTGCCTATCGAGAAATCTGTAATGGGCTATCGAAAAGAAATGTTAAGTTTTTCGTTACTGAAGAAAATCGTTTTTTTAGAAAAGTCATCAAGAAACTTTGCTTGAGAGGGCGGTAGTGCGAAACTAGTATCCGTGGGATTATGCCTGAATGCCTCTAAGGTCGTATCCTTTCTTGTCATAGCTTTCGATATTGGAACTCGGAGTCGCGTCCCTGGCAAGGTGTTGCACCTGGTAGAGTGTTTCCATACTGCAATCTATTGAAACTCAGCCCTTAGCTTGGAGATTCGTCTTGTCGGTTAGACAAGACTCCTAAATTCATTACACACGCGCGCGCACTCATAAAAAACCATTGGGAATATTTCTTTGTCATCCAATTGACAACTCAGATTTAGAATATCAGAGGTATACTAATAAAGTTGAGTTTTCAAGTTACTGGTACTTTTTGGTACACGCTATGAATAAAAAAATATTTAACATAATTTAATGGTATAATATCATTGATGTGAAAAAAAAAGTATAATTTTTGATAGATTCTTCCCATTCAGTTCTTTCCTTACATTTTCTTCTTGCAACCAAGCAACACTATAATAACATATTTTATCGTAAATTTGTATGATAAATTTTATCAATTTCATTTTGTGGTACATCTCGTATATAGCTATATCAAAAACATGCTTATCTAATTTAGAAAATAATGTTTTTATCTTCGAAAAGAGTTCCCGAAATAGTTCTACAAAAACATCCATATTTTTTTCTTCTGCTATTATTTGCTTGATTTTTCTCTCTGTAAACATACAACACTTCACAACATCTGCAGAAGTCTTGATTAATCCAGAAAAAGAGGGAGTTCTGTATTTTCTATGTAATAATTTGAAGTAATCAAGATCTACACTAGCTTTTCTCTTCTTCCAGTACGAAAAGGCACACCTTACACTTTATTACTTTTTTATGCTCTTCACTACAAAACCTGCAATGTATCAACATTTTCTGTCAAGTTGGATAATGTATGGAGGAATTCAATCTTCCTTGGAATCCTATCATTAATAATAATTTTTAATAATAATAAATTATATTTTTTAATTAAAAGCATTTCATGCAGTGTTATTTCAGGTTGGATTTTTTTCTGCTAAGTTGTTGAAATGGAAGTATTGTCCTAAGTAAAACAATTTCCATGAACATTTTCTATATCGTGTTGCAACATCAGCCTCAGTGTAATAAAACTGAAATGATGTTGGGTTATTATTCAGCCATTATCAGCCTCAGTGTAATAAAACTGAAATGATGTTGGGTTATTATTCAGCCATTTCTTTTCCTAAAAAGTTAATCATTGTTATTGTAAAATACATTAGTACCTGGAATGTTAACATGTATTTCAACATGTTGATGTTTGTCAATGTACTCTTCACACATTCCAATAATTGAATTTATTGTGATGAAGAAATCCAAAATTGGAGTCCTGTTTTTTGAAAAATGCAGTGGTTCACCATCAGTATGTTTGAGACTTTTAAAGTATCCTAAGGCATTTTCAAAAAAAGGATTCCAGAAATATTTGTTGTCTTCCTTGTAGAATTTGCCCAAAGGATTTCTAGAATTCAGTAGATCAAATATCCTATCAATAACACAAATTAACAAACAGACGCAAGACCGGCTCTGAATAAAAATGTCGGACTAAATAACAGGTGTTGATGTGAACAGCGTTGCCAAATGAGTTTGTAGGAAATCATAATTTTATTACGATTCCATCAGTTGTTAAGTGCTCCACTTAACTTGTATATTATCTCCTGAATACATATGACAGAAGAACTAGGATCCTGAGTAATCGATAGTCGGATCTTTTAATGGGAATATAATGTAATACATTACATCATAATGCCATTATATTAAATTCTCGTACAAGTACATGAACTGGCAATGTTGTTGATGATATGCGCATGATTACGTGTGTACCATCTATACATGTGGTGATGAATCATATCAATTTCTTCCACTTATTTTAGCCTTCTAGTTCTATGAGTTCTGTGGCCTCAACACACAGAAAAGGTTGTCTATACAGACGACGCATGTGAGCTGTTCAAACTGAGCGCCTGGCCGTGCGTACACTGTTGCCGTCTCTCCGTTCCGTTCCCCACCATTCGCTCGTTCGCTTGCAAAATATATCGTATGCAGCCTAAACCTTAGTACTTCTCGAGATTATATCTGTCAAACTAGATGGTCAATCACTTTGATTTTTTTCACAATATCTGTGATATCCTGCTCTAGCTCCTCCTCGTTTTTCATAAACTTCTTAATTTCAGTACTAACGGTAGAATTAATAATGTGCTGTTTGCCTATGCATGGTCCATATGTTACGTGTTAATTGAGTCAACTTTTAATAATTTCCTAATTCAATTGTCTCGTGAGGGAACCACCTTAATAGAAAGAATTTTTGAGACAAATTTCCCTCCATTCGGTTGAAAAATGAGTCCAATTTTCATGTCTAGAAATCTCTAATGGAATCGACCTTACAAAAAAAAGTTGAGAGGTGTCAAGGGACACCCGGATGGAACGAAGTTCCTTTCGAATAATTAGTAATTGTAATAATTTTTTTTTCAAGTTATAATAATATTTTTTTTATTATTAACAAATATAATGTAATATAAACTTAATCAGTAGGCTCAATTTTGGTACATACGCATTGATATTGTAATATTAAAATATAATTTGCTTTTAAATTTATTGAAGTTATGACGCGTTCACTTGCTGAACATACAATAATGGAGAGATTATAATAGTAAAGAGAGGTTATAATGCGTACTTGCTAAAAATACATAAGCATTTATTATTGTCTGTATAAAATCTCTACTTACCGAACTCCATCAGCAATATCCGGAACTTGTGCAGAAACACTGTCAGGATTCATTATTGTTATTATTTTTTATTATTTATTATGTACAAAAAACCTGTATACACTCAACAAAAATAATCGTCGCGACACCACACTGTTCAATGCGAAATAGAAAGACGAAACGAAAATAACTGGCTTGCTTTCTATGAAAGAGAGAGAGAGAGAGAGAGAGAGAGAGAGAGAGAGAGACAGACAGAGAAACACGCGGACGCCGCACGGCTTACAACTACAGCAAAAAGTGTCGTTACAACTTTTGGTCTCAATTTATTCCGTCTAGCCCCCTTTCGCAACGCGCGATAAGGAACTTCGTTCCAAAAATCCAAATTAGAAGTACCTACCCCCTAATGAATTGAAAAAAATTAAAAAGATTGAAAAATTAATCGTCTATTTTTCTTGCGAGGAACATATGATTAAGATCACATCATTATATTAATATTGCCCAGTTTTCCAAGCTTTCAGGAATATATTTGGAATAACGATGAATTGTAGTACTAACGAAATGTGAGATTTAGCCGATTATTTTTTGACATTTCTAGAAACCAATGGAAGCTTTCAATTCAAATCATTCATGTACGTTTTGGCCAATCGAAACATTATTATAGTGGGAATATTCTACCTAAAAAACTGCCGCGGGAATAATTTGAGGTATTTTGTTTTCATTGTCTGACAACGTATATTTTTAATCTGACGTCTGTCATCAATTCTCATGAAAAGGGAGCGATGAATCAAAACCGTTTTAGTATCATTGTGCGAGGAGATGTGTTTATAATCGTAACATAAAAAAAATAATCTATAGAATACCACACGAGAACTCGATAAAGTGGAAAATAATTCTCCTGATTTCTTTCTCAAACTTGTTGCCATTTGGCAATAGCCACTCGTGTCTATTGCCTGGCAACAAGTCTGTCGAATTATTTTCACTTTATTCTCACTCTCTAGTTTTCTTAGACTCAGAAAAGCTTCAGCTTCAAACAGAAATTGCGTATTTTTTTCAATTGTTATATATCGTTTTTCGAAAAAAATAAATATATTTAATACCTTAAAAATGTAAATATTAATAAACATTGAGGGGTTGTTTCACCCCCTCAAGGAACGAGTTTCAGAATCATACTAAGACAACATATTTTTCAGATCTCCAGGATTTTCCGTTTGGATGAAGAGCCAGAGAGAGAGAGAGTAAGTGGACATTTCTTTCGTTTATTGAGATTCTGATATCGATTAATTATTCAATTCAATATAATCTCTACCATTTCCGGGACATTTATGACCAAGAGTTAATCAACTCTAAAAGTTTCACTTCCCATACAATTTCTTGTGAAGCTGAAAAACTCTTGATGATTAAAACCAAGTGCATTTCACAAGAGCGGGAAATTAGATTTATGAATAAAAACAACGAGTTCGTTAGTTTTCATGACATCAGCATCTTGAATTGAATTACAGAAATGCAAAACTCAGACTGATGTCAAAAGCCGAAGGAAGTTTTGAAGAAGTCGGTATTAGAGAACATTTTATATTCTGGTTTTCAATTCTTTCAATTTATAACTAGCGGAAAAGTGAGATAACACAAAGAAACTCGTAGAAAATTGAGTTTATGGTAGATTTCATGTATGTCCGAATTGGTCAGTGAAGTTTCAAAATGGCGGCTGTGAAAGATTGAGACATTCCCAAGTTTCTATTTTCATAACATTGTTGTGTTTGATGCAGTCTCACAACTTTGATTGGAGAGTTTATATCTAGAATGTTCAGAAAAACAGAATATGGCTGTCAAATAAATGGATGTTTTTCAAGGAATGCCCTGCTTGAGGTTCGTTCGTTTGCTTCATTGAAACTAGATTGGATTAATGATTCCCTCAAACAAATGAGAAATAGAGTTGAGGCTGCAAAAACCATAGCAGAAGTATCCAAAAACCCTCAGTATTTTAAAGCCTACAAATTATTAAAAAAGGAATACAAATTCAATTTGCAGAAAGAGAAAAAAATTGCAAATGAGAAATTTATTTTGAACTCTGAAAATACTTCAAAAGCTTGCTGGACTTTAATAAATATAGAGAGAAATGCAGTGAAACGTCAACTTGCCCAACTTGAAATTTCCGGAAATGATTTAAATGATTTTTTCTGTAATATAGCTGAAAAAACTATAAAAGATCTTCCTATTTTATCAAATGACGAATTGAATCATTTCAAAACGTTTCCTTCACCTCGTGGGTCTTTCTTCTTGGAACCAGTATGTCCACAAGAAGTGTATTCCGCAATAAACTCGATGAAGAACTCAAATTTTCGTGATATACATGACTTGAATAGTCAGATGATAAAATCGGTGGCTGATATACTCGTAGTGCCTTTAACATCGATAATAAATCAAATGTTTTCAACGGGAATATTTCCTGATATTTTTAAAATATCCAGGGTCATCCCCTTTTGTTCAAAAGGCTGCAGAACCTCACCTGATAACCACCGCCCGATTAGCATTATTCCAATTATCGGAAAGATAATAGAGATAATCCTAAAAATCGGTTGTATTATTATTTCGAAAGTCACTTCTATTTTAGCAAATCCAATACGGGTTTCGTAAAATAGATCCACTACTCAAGCTGCTTACCAAGTCGTAGAACATAGTCGAGGGTCTTGATCAGGTAAATATACTTTTAACCCTATGTGACTTGACCAAGGCTTGACTGTGTTTCCCACTCTATCCTCATTCAAAATTGAGTTATTATGGCGTAAGAGGCACTGATCTTAATCTGGTAGGGTCTTATTTTTGAAAAATTGGTATCAGTGCGTCGACGTAAACAATATCAAGTCAGATTTAAAGCCAATTTGTCATGGCGTTCCTCAGGGTTCTGTCCTCGGCCCGTTATTATTCATCATTTATATGAATGACTTATGTAGCTTTATTTCACCAACAAAATGTGTTTTGTTTGCCGACGACACAACCCTCATATGCTCAGACAAATCATATACTAGTTTACCTCAAATGATGGACAGAAATAAAAATTTAGCAAACACTTGGTTCACAGCAAATAAACTGAAACTGAACGATGAGAAAACCCAGAATATTGTGATATCCTCAAACACCAGTGTTACTCTAGGAGACAGTGTTAATTTTCTAGGTATTCTTATTGATGCTAGACTTAGTTGGTACAGCCAAACAAACTCAATCACAATTTTCAGATGTCAGAAAAAAGCCATGAGAATCATGGCAAACGTAGGATATAGGGAACATTGTCGTCCTCTTTTTATTCAATTTGAAATCATGCCACTTCCTACATTATATATTTATGTTGTGTTGTTGGAGATTCACAAGAATATTGAGATGTTTCCGAAACACTCCCACAATCATGATTATTCAACAAGATCCGCATGTTTATTGAATAATACAAATACAAATTTGAATTCATACAACTGTCTCCATCCTTCAGTTAAATCTTTGGATTTCAGAAATTTCAAAAATAATATCAAGAGATATCTTCTCAACCACTGTTTCTACACAATCGAAGAATATGCTGCTGTAGCTGGTCAATTCATAGTTCTTGAAAAATGATTCTGTGATAAAGCCTGTTCTCATGTTTGTTGACTTTTTTATATTCATATTTTATTTTATTCCCAATCATGTGACACTGTGATCATTTCAAGGAATTTTGTTATGCCAGTTTTATTTATTTATAAAATTGATTACTTTTATCTGCTCATTTTAAGTGTTTGACATAGTATCTATAGTATATATGACTTGCCATAAATGTATTTTGTATATAAAGTGGTCAAATAAATTACTCTACTCTACTCTCTACTCTATACTATTTGACAATCGTTAATCGAAGGTAATATCACGAGTGCTAGGGATTTTATCGAGGGTAATATCAAAAGTGATAGGGGTTTTAGCGATGGTAATATCATAGTGGAAGGGGTTTCATCGCTCTTTTTTTTTAATTTTCGAGAAGGCATTTTGCCTGGAAATTTTACTGACTTATTATCTGATTAAACCACAAAAGCGAAGCTTAAGTGGTTTAATCTTTGATAATAAGGCCGCAAATTGCACGAGTTAAATTTCCGAGAGACAAAATGCTTGATGGAAAAAAAATGCGATAAAATCCTCTAGCACGAATGATATTTGATGAGAATATTTCCTGAATCACATTCAAAACTGAATAAAACTACCAGAATTACTGTTATATTCGAATTTTCAACAACAATTCTTCTCGATCCAAAATCGAAAGAATTGTTTTACGATTCATTCATTCATACTGATTATCAACTGCTCTTGAACTCACTCAAAAACGAATTAATAAATATATATAGTCTACTCGACAAGTTGAAAATGGTCTAAAATAGAGATACTGCTCTTAAAATTAAGTGTGATAGCTCATTGGATCCGGAATAACGCCTAGAAGAATGTGCCAAAAGCGTGTATTAGCACATGAAAAATTGCAAAAGTTATAAACAATTGAAGATGAAAAAAAAATGGCATTTCGTTTTTTGCCAATATTTCATAAACTATTAATATTTAAGAAATTTCAAAAAAAGATTCTGAAAGAGGAGGAAATTTCCAATAAAAAACTCCCAGCTCACGGAACTCTATCTCCATTATTTATAATTAATCAACGCTAAAATGGTCTCGAGCGACATTTTAGGTTGCGCGCGCGTCAAAAGCGAGATGACACATTAATTAATGTATTTAAGGTATTAAACATATTTTTTTAATTTGAAAAAAAATTTTAATTTTAATTGTAAATAAAAAAAAATGTTTAAATAATTGTCGTAAAAATTTTTCGCTTCGTAGAGCCTTTCTTATATACATACTCAACAAGATCACGCCATAATTTGTTTATAATAATTTTTGTACTTGAACAAAAACTAAAAAATCCAAGTAATGTTGTTGAAAAAAAAATTTTTTTTCTCAATCATCATATTATCGTTTATTTATCAATACAAGATATAAATTGATTTCAAAAAACATTTTTTCCGCCATTTGTTGATCAATTTTTTATAAACAAATGAATTATTTCAATATTTTTGAGGAAATTAATTTTCCACAATTCCATTATAATACAAATATTATGATTTTTGAAAAAAACATTTTTCCTCAATAACAATTTTTAATTGTTTATAATCGTTTTTTAAATATTTCTATTGTTTAAATAATTAGTTGAGAATTTTTTTCTCTAAAAATCATAATTGACAGTCCTCTATGGAGTAACAAAAAACAATTTTTTTTATACTTTGTTATATATGGTTGTTTTTGTAAATTTTAGAAGTTTCAGAAAAAAATCTAACAAAGTTAAAAATTTGTTTATAACAAATTGGTAAGTTAATAAACAATGGAATGGTAAAAAAAAAAAATTTTTCTTGTTTACTTTATAGAAGACTGCCAATTATGATTTTTAGAAAAAAATAATTCCTTGACTAATTATTTAAAAATAAAAACGATTATAAACAATTAAAAATTGTTAAGAAAAAATTTGTTTTTCAAAAATCATGATATTTGTAATATAATGGAGTTGTGAAAAAAAAGTTTTTCAAAAATATTGAAATAATCAATTTGTTTATAAAAAAATTATCAACAAATGGCGGAAAAATTTTTTTTTGCAAATTTTTTTAAAAAAAAAAAAAATTAAGAAAAAACATATTTTTTTTAACATCACTTGGATTTTTTATTTTTGTTCAAAGTAGTAGTAGTAGTAGTAGTAAGTACAAAAATTATTATAAACAAAGTATGAATATTTTTTAAACTTTTATGGCCTGATCTTGTTGAGTATGTATATAAGAAAGGCTCTACGAAGCGAAAAATTTTTACGACAATTATTGAAAAAAATAATTCATTTACAATTAAGACATAAATTCGAGAAAATTTTGTTAGTTAACAATCGTTTAACTTGTTGAAAAATCAACGTTAAGTAAAATTCCCAACGGGAATGAATTATTCATAATGTTCCAAATACACCATGATTTTTTCAAATTTAAAAAAACATATTTAATACCTTAAATAAATTAATTAATGTGTCGTACTCGCTATTGACGCCGCGCGCGCAACCTAAAAATGTCGCTCGGAGAACCATTTTCAGCGTTGAATTAAAATTATAAATAATGGAGAGCTGGGAGTTTTTTATTGGAGCTGGGAGTTTTTTATTGGAAATTTCCTCCTCTTCCAGAATCTTTTTTTGGAATTTCTTAAATATCAATAGTTCAAGAAATATTGGTAAAAAACGAAATGCCATTTTTTTTTCATCTTCAATTGTTTATAACTTTTGCAATTTTTTATGTGCTAATACATGCTTTTGGCACATTTTTCCAGGCATTATTCTGGATCCAATGAGCTATCACACATAATTTTAAGAGCAGTATCTCTATTTTAGACCATTTTCAACTTGTCGAGTAGACTAATATAATTTTTTCAAAATGACAAAATATTTTTGTATTTGATTTTGACAAAAAAAAAAGATTCCCGGCTAGGAATCGAATCCGAGCCTTTCCCATGACAGTCTGAAAAAAGGTATGTTTAAAAGTGGTTCTCATTGATTATCGAATTATTAAATAGATAAAAAATGTATCTGTGATTATAAAAAAAAATGGAAAAAGGCAAAGACGGCACGCGGTGTTTCCCAAGCGGTCACCCATCCAAGTACGAACCGCGTCCGACGTTGCTTGACTTCGCGTGACAGTCTGATTACCTAACCACTACTCCACGACATTTCTTGATTGTCTGAGAATACGGTATTAAATGACTCACTGCCTTACTTGGCTCATTTAACAGGCTGAAAAGGGTATATATTTGAATTCCAATATCAAATCACTGTATGTAGTGAGCTAAAACTCCCTTATTTAATCAATTTTGCATTTCCTGTTTCCTTAGAGGAATTGAATCATATATAATATATGAATTGAATGCGTTGACATATAATGATAGGACATATCAGTATAAAACAGCAAGAAGATGTTTCATTTCGGTAATTTGATTGGCTCGAAAATAATGAGGGAAATAGTCGGTCGAAAATTTCTGAAATTTTCGAGAAAGCATTTGATGAGAATATTTCCCGAATCACATTTGAAACTGAATGAAACTACATCTCGTTCCGAAATCGAAGGAATCGTTTTAGAGATTCATTCATGATGATTATTCACTGCTCTTGAACCAACTTGAAAACCTGATATTCATATACATTTTTCAATATGAAATGAAAAAATTGTATCTTGAACCGATTTTGACAAAAAAAATCTATTACCAGGAATCGAACCTGAGCCTTCCGCGTGGTAGAATTATAACCTAACCACTACATCACGAAAACCTTTCTTGATTGTTAGAGAATATTGGCATTGATTCATTCATCGCCTTACTTGAAAATCGAGGCTCATTTAACAGGCTGCAATCCAATTAGTCTAATCAACAAGTTCAAAAACGTGTTAAATAGATATAAAGCTCCTAAAAATATGAGAAAAATATTCGGAATGACGTCTAGAAAAATGTTTTTTAAGGGTTTATTAGCACGTAAAAAGTTGCGATTGTTATTAACAAAATAAGATTAAAAAAAGAAGGTATTTCGTTTTTCGTTAATAATTTCTAAAATAATGATATTTGAGGAATTATGAAATAAGATCCTGAAAGAGGAGGAAATTTCCAATAATTTCCCGGAACTCTATCTCTATTATTTATATTTTTTTTACGCTAAAAATAGGGCTCCGCGAGGTCGTTACGGCATAGGCGCACCGTCTAAAAAGCCGTTATATCACCTAAAACATTTTTTTATAGTATTAAATAACAATTTGAAAATTTGAATGAATTATGGTGTGATCTAGACACTTGAACAAATAAAACCTCGGTAAAAAAAATTTTCATGTCGATTTTTCAAAATGTTACACCATTGTTATTTGACTAATTTTTTTCCAATCTCTGTTTTCATAAATTACGACATAAAAGTTTAAATAATTGGTCTATAAAATTTTCGCTTCGTACTTAATAAAGCAATGCAAAATAAAATTATTAAAGTTTATTATTTTGTTAATTATAGTTTTTTTAAATTAACAAAAAATGAAATTTCCAAAAAATGTTATCATCAAATTATTTTTTTTGTAATATTTTATTATTGCTGTTTTTGCATCTAATATAGGTATTAATTAACATTCATTTGTTAAGAAATTGTTTATAAACAAACTATTTTGGGATTTAAAAAAATTTTTTTTTATATCTTATTGCATAGGTAAAATTATGATTTAAAAAAAAATTTTTTTCTTAAATAAATTTCTTTATTGTTTATAATCTTTTTTTTATATTTCAATTGTTTAAATAATTAGTTAAGAAATTATTTTATTCTTAAAAATCATCATTGACCTTTTTCAATGAATTAACAGAAAAATAATTTTTTTTATAAATAATTTCATTGTTTATTAACTTAACAATTTGTTATAAACAAATAATATTACCGGTTATATTTTTTTTCGAAAACTTTAAAAAATAACAATAAAAACTGTGTATAACAAAGTATAATTTTTTTGTTTTGTATTTTTTACAGCATTGTTACATATTATATGATAATGAAATTACAGCCGTTCCATAATTTGTCAAGTTATAAATTCTTATAACTTTTGAACTATAAGAGATACGGTAAAGGACATTCAAGTGATTTTTATAAAAGATTTATTCATCTTTAAAATGAATTCAAAATCGATTCTGTAACCATTGTTTATCAGTTGTTATAAGCATGTTTATAAAAATTTTAGATTTTTTTTATATTTTTTGAAATTTCATAGCTTATAACTTGTTAAATAATATAGATACAGCTACGGACTGCTAGACTGAATATGAGTCGCTCTGTCAGTTAAAACAGGATATAGGATCAGGTAGAAGAAATCTAACAAAGGAAAAAACTTTTACAAGAAACATCTGCTCGTTTTAACGGTTCAATTTGAATTAGTGATTCACTACAATATCCGAGAAAAAGAATGGGCTACTATAGATAAAATTCAAAACGTATTATAAGTTCATTTATATTACATTATCATTAAGTTAACTAATTAGTGAAATGTATGGAGTCATACAAATTAGTGACAGTTGAAATTATACTTCATGCTTAATAATTTAGGAAATATACTTGAAAAAAATATAAAAATTAGAAAATAAATTTAAACAAAAATCTATATTGCTATAATTTAAATAGAATATAATAACTAGTATAAATAAAAAAATCAAAGCAGAATTAAATAGGTAAGTATAAATTTAAACTAGTATATTATTTAAACAAAAATCTATATTGCTATAATTTATACGTAATTAGAAAGATATTTTATCATAGAACAAAAAAGTTCTTGAGTCCGTAGCTGTATCTATATTATTTAACAAGTTATAAGCTATGAAATTTCAAAAAATATAAAAAAAATATAATTTTTTTATAAACAAATGCTTATAACAACTGATAAACAATGGTTACAGAATCGATTTTGAATTCATTTTAAAGATAAATAAATCTTTTATAAAAATGACTTGAATGTCCTTTACCGGATCTCTTATAGTTCAAAAGTTATAATTTTTTTAAATCATAATTTTACCTATGCAATAAGATGCTAAAAATTTTTTTTTTTAAATCCCAAAATGGTCTGTTTGTTTATAAACAATTTCTTAACAAATGACGTAAAAAATTTTTTTCCAATGTTAATTAATACCTATATCAGATGCAAAAACAGCAATAATAAGATATTACTAAAAAAAAAATGTTTTGAGAATATTTTTTAAAATTTAATTTTTTGTTAATTTAAAAAAATTAATTAAAAAAATTGCTTCATCAAGTACCTAAATGAAAAGACTCCACGAAGCAAAAATTTCATAGACCAATTATTTAAACTTTTTGTCGTAATTTAGAAAAACAGAGATTGGAAAAAAATTAGTTAATTAACAATGGTGTAATTTTTTGAAAAATCGACATGAAATTTTGTTTTTCACCGAGGTTTTTTTCGTTCAAGTGTCTAGATTACACCATAATTTATTCAAATTTTTAAATTGTTATTTAATACTATAATAAAATTATTTTAGGTGATATGACGGCTTTTTAGACGGTGCGCCTATGACGTAACGACCTCGCGGAGCCCTATTTTCAGCGTTAAAAAAAATTCTAAATAATTCCTCAAATATCATTATTTTAGAAATTATTAACGAAAAACGAAATACCTTCTTTTTTTAATCTAATTTTGTTAATAACAATCGCAATTTTTTACGTGCTGATAAACCCTTGAAAAACATTTTTCTAGACGTCATTTCGAATCGAATGAGCTATCGCTCATATTTTTAGGAGCTTTATATCTATTTAACACGTTTTTTTTTGAACTTGTTGATTAGACTAAATGTCAAATCACTGTATGTAGTGAGCTCAAAATCCCTTATTTAATCATACTTGCTTTTTCTATTTCCTTATAGGAATTGAATGCGTTGACATATAATTTTGACAGGAGCTACTATGCATTTATCGCAAAGCTGGTGTGCATTTATCAGTATAAAACAGACAGACAGATAAGAAAGCGAGTAATATTGCATTGCCATCCAGTTCTGAGCCATTTCCGAAGTTTCAAGTCTCTTGCCAATCGGGAAATTAGTTTCAAATCGATTGCAAAATTTGTACCGAACAAACAGACAAGAAAACGAAGTAAAATAGAGAAGTCGAAGGTGGCAATCAGCTGAACGTATATTGAAAAATTAACCAAATAACGCGATAAGAAAATTCTATGAACCTGTGTACTATGTATAAGTGTACTATGTATAAGTAATTGCCAAAAAAGACAGACAATATTCGATATCAAAATAAAATTGAAACTTTTCGATAAACTCATTTTTGATAAATTTGGAATATTTTTGAATTTGGAATACCAGAACGCAACAAGAAAAATTCAGTAATTTTCCCTCCTTGAATATACAGTGCTTCTCAAATGTCGCCTCCCACCCTCTTATTTTTGGAACGATTATACATACACAAGTTAAATTTGGAAACTGAATATTAAAGGTTGTAAACTTCCCTAGTAGTGATGATAGATGACGAAATCGTCAAAGATGACGTCACAAGGCTATTGTGACCAATAATATTAAATGGAACCCTACGGCAAGCGACCTCCTTTAAAAGGTTTCGAAAAAACCTATTCAATGATACTAATTTTGTTTGTGTTTATGTCAGTTTTGGCAACTTGCTTTTAAAAAACGCAAAGCTGTGATGAATTAAATCAGTTAATACTAAAATTCCAAATTCAAGCTCCGCCTCTGGATAGTTGTCAAATAAGCTGACGTTTTTGTTAGTCTCCCTAATTCGACGTTTTTGTAATTGTCCAAGTTTTTGTACATTTAATAATTTGTGTATTGTTGATCGAAAGTTTAACTGTTTTAGCAGCTTTCGGTACTTCTAATATTTTTGTACATCTTAATAATTTGTTAAACTGTTGTGAGCCGAACGTTTAAGTGCTCCAAGAAGCGAAATGGTACGTGCTTTAGGTGATAAAGTAGCAGCGATCCTAATTCTTGGTGAAACTGGACAAAATATTCATGCAGCAGAACGCATTTTCAATGAGAGGTTTCCCGATCGCCCCGTTTTGAGGACTTATTTGAGGGAGCTTCTTCGTAAGTTTGAAACAACGGGTAGTATTAATGATGCGAAACGATCTGGCAGACCACAAATTTCTGATGGGAAAAAAAATTATATACTGGCAGAAGTAATAGTTAATCCTACTTCTTCAACAACTCACGTTGCATCCACCTGTGAAGTCAGTCGAAGTACAGTACACAGGGTGTTGAAAAAAAAAACAAATTTCATCCATTCAAATTTTAACTGGTAAGGTTTATCCGGAGCTGTTGCAAAACGCAATAGAACCGTTAATCCTTGAAATTTTGGAAGATAATCCAGATGAATTCGGCAATTTGGAAATAACATTCCAACAGGATGGTGCTCCTCCACACTATTACGGTGCAGTAAGACGGTATTTGGATGAGGAGTATCGTGGTAGATGGATTGGACAACGAGGTTCAACGGAATGGCCAGCTCGATCACCGGACCTCACACCTTTGGATTTTTGTGAGGGTACCTTAAATCGAAGGTTTACGCCACTGAACCTGACAATATTGACGTTTTAAAACAACGTATTGTTGCAGAATGTGAGGCTGTTTCCGCAGACACATTTGCAAAAGTACGAGAAGAGTTTAAAAATAGGATATTTCACTGTCAGGAAGTAAATGGAGGTCACTTCAAGCAATTTATTTGAGCAGATACTGATTCTTAAATCTGTAATTAATATCATACTGAATGGAATTTAAATTTTAATGTTTACTAATGAGCCATTAAAACTGCCATGAACACAAACAAAATTAGTATCATTGGTTAGGTTTTTTCGATACCTTTTAAAAGAGGTGTCGCTTGCCGTAGGGTTCAATTTAAAATTATTGGTCACAATGGCCTGGACGTCATCTTTGACGATTTCGTCATCTATTATCACTAGTAGGAAGTTTACAACCTTTAATATTCAGTTTCGAATTTTACTTGTTTATGTATAATCGTTCCAAAAATATAACGCACCAAAAAACATTTAGGTGTCATTTATTTGGGCTTTCAGCAGCATAGAGAGAATGAAATTGATAGCTTTCTGATGTACCTAGAAGGTGGGGTGGTTGAAAATTTCCTCCGATTCTAACGAGAATGCCAAACATATCGAGGGGTGGGAAGTTGGTTGTTTATGAAAGCAGTAAGGGTTTGCAAAAAAGGCTTTACCGCAGTCCAATATTGCCTGCATTCATAACTATATTAATATACACAAAAAAAACTATGAACGCATTGACTAATATTCATACAGATGAACACAAGCTGATTATCAACACACGACATTCGAAATGAAATCCATCCTACTCCTACGTAAAACCATTCAGTGAGGATGTGACCTTTCGTGCATGTTGCACTGAAATGCATTATACACGACTATTCAGCCCGAATCACGATACAGTAGTTTGACAGGCATACAGTCTTTGATGTCGCCCTGATGCCGTATCGATATAACGTCTGTCGCAATCCAAATTGCAAATACCAACCGAACATGGTCAATAGCATGTCAATATGGAGGAACATGCCGATCTGTTTGTGACTTTCACGTCGATTGGCTACAGAGATCAAAGATCGACGATAGTGTATACCTGCGTTGAGCTATTCGTGTTTAATGTCACTTCAAAGGGACAAGGGAGTGACGCGACAGCAGTATTGTGCTGGTTCACAGTAGATACTGCAAAAGAGCAGAATACAATTAGGAATCGATTAGTTGTAAGAACAAACTTCAGCAAAATACAAAGACGAGACCATTCAAATTACTTCTCGTGCACATGCGTGCTGTTTTCTGATTGGTTGCTACATAAGATCTCTCAATCACCAGCCAATCAGGAAACAGTAGCCGAATCTGACAAACGTTCGTTGACCTCTTTCTAATTCCCAACTAGAGGCGCGAGCGAGAATAATCTTGATCCTGGCAACACTGTTTACCTGTCATTCTGGATCACTAGGTCACAAAGGCCATCGATATGAGAGGGATAACGCAATGGGTCAAGCGTTAGACTCGAGACCGAGGAGAGGTCTCGGGTTCGATCCTCAGCCAGGGCAGATATTATTTTTAATTTAAATAGTGAGAAGTTAAATTATAAATCTTGTAGCCGGGCCGAGGATGTCCTTCGACGATTCGCTGTTCCGTTCAAATTAACAATGCTGCTCCTAGATGGCGTATGGAGTTAGTACCAAGGCCTACCCAGAACACTGTGTGAATGATACATTGAATGTTGTTGAGTGTCCCGCCGTCACAGACGTGCATTGCCAAAATTATTATGGGATGCAGTATTGCTTAGAGCAAGACAGAGGCATCTCCTCGATACACCCTCCTTGTCTACGCCGGTTAGAGGCCGGTTGACAACGGATTTTTCTCAAGCGGCGATGTCTGGACTGCACCGAGAAGGAAGCAATAAGACAAAATCGTGATAACGGCGAGAGAAATCATAGATGGCGCACCGGTCGACTTTGACATATGTCAAATGAAAAACCATCGGAGCGCAATCTGAAAATAACTTTTCTATATGTAAAAAACTCTGCTGAATCCAAAAAAATTACCATCCCGTCGATAGGACATGAAATTAAGGAGCTATTACCATCTTTTCCGCCGGCGCACCGACGTTTCGAGACTTTGCGACATCATAGCTGTCTCAGCTGCGGTCCTATCGACGAAATGGTTACTTTTTTGGATTTAGCGGAGTTTTTTACGTCAGATAAAATTATATTCTGGAAAGCCTCTTTTTCATTTCGTTTTTAAATCGTCAACATCCATAGGGACGTCATCGAAAATGCGTTCTATCGTGCTACTACCGTGCAAACTTCTCTTCGAAAAATCGTAAATGAATCAGGGACGAAGATATCGATGCGAAATTCCATGTACTCGTAGAAAAAAAAAATTCCTTTCGAATGGCAAGGAGCACGATGGAATCGGAGTACCAAAAATATTTTTCTTCTCGCTTCAAAGTGAAAAAAGTGATTTTTGCTGAGGCACCGGTGCAGACTCCTGTTGGAAGAATCGCAAAAAGATCAGGGACAGAGCGATCAGTGTAAAATTCCGGAAACTTATGCAAAAAAATAAAAAATAAACTATTTTGGGTTGTTTTTTCCGGAAAAAAAAATATTTTCGTTTTTTTTCCGGAAGTTCGTTTTTTTTATAACTCGGGAACGGTAAATGAAAGAGCAATTCTGCGAACTCCAATTGATTCAGAATGGCCAAATTAGTCTAGAAACAGAATTTCGTTTTGATACGGAAAAACAATTTGAAAAGTCAAATTTTCGAACAACCCCTAAATATCTTCGAAAAACCAAAGTGGTCGTATCGATCTCCGGTTCGAACCAAAATGTGGAAAATGCCGCGTAGATTCCGAAAATATAGCATATGAGGTATCTCAATTCGACAGATTCACCGTGAATCCTGAAAAATCGAGATAACGGCGAGAGAAATCATAGATGGCGCAGCGGTCGACTTTGACGTATGTCAAATGAAAAAACCATCAGAGCGCAATCTGAAAATAACTTTTCTATACGTAAAACACTCCGCTGAATCCAAAAAAGTGACCATTTTGTCGATAGGACATGAAATAAAGAAGCTATTACCATCTTTCCGTCGGCGCACCAACGTTTTGAGACTTCGCGACATCGTAGCTCTCTTATCTCCGGTCCTATCGACGAGATGGCCACTTTTTTGGATTCAGCGGAGTTTTTCACGTCAGATAAAGTTATATTTCGTTGACGTAATCGAAAATGCGTTCTATCATGCTGCTACCGTGCAGACTTCTCTTCGAAACATCGTAAATAAATCAGGGACGAAGATATCGATGCGAAATTCCATATAGTTATAGAAAAAAGAATTTTTTTCTGAATGGCAAGGAGCACGATGGAATCGGAGTACGGGAAGTATTTTTTTTCCGCTGAAAAAAGTTATTTTTGCTGAGGCACCGGTGCAGACATCTGTTGGAAGAATCGCAAAAAGATCAAGTGTGAAATTCTGGAAACTTATGCAAAAAACTATGAAAAAAACTATTTTGGGTTTTTTTTTCGGGAAAAAAATTGTCTTTACAATGGTTTTTCATTAATTGTTTTTTGTACGTTTTCCAAACAATCAATTCCACATTCTACATTATTTAAATGTTTATTGCATCCGGGAATTGCCAGTGTTTTCTTACGGCTCTGAGCAGGTGAGCTGAGGTTAGGCGGACGTCAGTTCCCAAAATTTCGTCGAATTTGATCACTTCACTCTTGATAATTTCCACTACCATAATACAAATATTTGTAATGGATAAACCTTTTGAAATAAAAAAACTGATTGCAACTTCCGACGAAAATATTTCAGAAGGACTTCATTTCCGCATAATTAAAACTTACAGAGCTATGGACAGATCAAATACGTCTAGAAACACACTGTATGAGATCGATATGAATGCATTTTCAATTTTTCTTGCAAAGTTTTGAGATACTTACTCTGGGTCTGTACATTTGAAATGAAACCTGGCCTGATTGAGTCCACAGATATATTTGGGTTTCGTTTACCACACTTAAATCGGGAATTTTTCTACTTTTTAATTTTTTCCTAAATGTTTAAACTTGTAACAAAATGGTATTATACACACGTCATTCACGGGTGTACTAGAGGTTAGATCACACCCTCTATATAGTAACAACATTTCAGAGTTATGTCCAGTATTGAAACAAATAATAACGAAATCGTGAAATACTAGACGACATTTTCAATATCTCTACCACTTTCGAATACTCGAACGAGGCAAGTAGTCGATATTCTTCTTTTTCTCGGATCGAATTCACCTTTGCATCGGCATCGCTAGCAATACAAATAGCAGAATGATGAAAAAAAAAACGATAGCGCGTACATTTTTTCATTTTCGTTTCGTCTATCCATCCCCTGACGAAAAACGCGAGGACTGCCCTCTTTTGTTCTAATCGAAAGCCCACTATAATGAAATTCCACTAAAATTATTTGATAGTGAGTCCCTTCGAACATGCGAGGGTTTACTTTGATGAAAATTCGTGGAATATTTTTTCGTGTTTCGCCGGTAGGAATTCACTGAAATGGTTTGCGCGGTGAGATATTTGGGTATAAAATTTTTGCGAATATCCAAACTAGTTCCACGGAACAATATTCGAATTCTCCGGTTATCGATTTTATCGACTAAACATGTATGGAATCTGGGTAATTTTATACATGCCTAAAACGGAAGTATATAGATCAACAATATGAGTAGAAAATGATGCATCAAAACAGAATAATCTGTCCTAGGAAAATACCTATGAACTTCGGAATTATTATTGTCGTAAAAGCAAACGAATTAAAAGAAGAAATATAATCTGCGGTTATTTGTCTGTTTACAGTTGCAATGACAATACGGGCGAATTTATGTTGGACAAGTTTATGGTCGACATGAGGCAATATAACAGATAAATTGGTAGTTTTCAAAATTATGTGTTTTGATTGTGAGCTTTATGAAATTAGAACATCCCGATAAGATTAATAAAGTTCTTTAGTGAAGTTTCTCATTCGCTTCTATGGGGTATTAATCATTAGTCGGTACATAGGTACGCGAGAGTAGATATAATCGTTTTACATGAATCAGATCGACTCGCATATAATTTCAACTTTTCAGTCACTTTTGGGATGTTACTACGAACATTATTAATTCATTCGTTATTGACTTTATTGAATCCTCATTCAGCACCTTTAACAGGAAAGCTCTTCAAGAAATTCATATTTCATCATGGATATCACTTACTCAATATGACCAGAAACAATAGTAATATTTTTGTTTTCAAAGAACTTTTTTACATGAGAATTGCTTCTATAGTGTAGGTGAATGTGAATGAGTATTTGACTAAATAAATCAATCTGACTATTTTCATATAATTTTATAAATTATCTTGAAGGAGAATAAATAATCATAATTATTATTATTAACCACGGATACCAATTCTACTTTGGCTCGTCACAAAGAAAGTCACTTTCACTCCTAGTAACACTCCCGCATTTTGTATGTATAGTTTTTTTCAATAACATACAATAGTTATTGAAAAAAACTATTTTCAAACTATAAATTATATGGCTTTGTATTGATAGTTATTTGTCTGCCAAGGCCGCGAAATACCTTATTAGCGACCGAAAGGAAAGTTATCGCCGGATAATCTTGAGATCGCTAAAAAGTTTCGCGGCTATGGCATACACACTATTTTTCGTGCAATCGTCAAAATTATTGAACCAGATGATTGCAAATAAATATTTATTGCTTTGAAATCAACAGCAATTCAATTTGATCAACAAGTCACAGCGTTGAAATGGAAATGATATGTTTGATTACATAGAAAATATTTTGACAGTTGATATTTTAGTATCTTGCACTCCTCCAGAGCTAAAAAGTATTGTAAACTCGGCGCTTGCCGTTTTAATACCTGGAAAATAATATAAGTAAGTATGTTTTTGTTGCTGATTTGGAAATTGATCCTTTTCATTGTCGTATTTAAGAAATGTCAAATTTGGAAGTAACGTTTGGTTTGGCGGCCGTTGCTATGGGTAACGGCCGCGAAATTGAATTTCGCGGACTGTGTTGAGAATGTGAAATACTCACTTCACGTGCGATTGCACGAAAATAGTATATTATGCAATGAGCACAAAATGATGGCCATTTTGCACGAGTATGAAATTTGCAGCACGAGCCGAAGGCAAGTGCTGCAATTCATACGAGTGCAAAATGGCCATTTTGTTGCGAGTTGCATACTATACTTTTTCTATGACAACATATCGTTCTCGTTCAATACATGCATACATTGCAAAAACTTTGAAAGAAATAAACTGATGATATTTCATTACTCCGAATTCGCCGCTAATGGGCTTTCTATCAGAATTAAAATATAAATTGAAGAAATATATAAATATTTTTTTTATTGCTATTTCTAATAGGTACACAGAAAAAGAAGCCTATAAATGTATGTATGTATCTAATTAAAGTTGAATGTGCAATTATTGAATATCATATTTGGAGAACTTGATTGCTGAATACTTAATTCTTTTCGAAATTGATAATTTGTCGACGTTGAAGTAGACGGCTTCTTGCGATTTTCCATTTCTAAATTCGTTGGTATGCCTGATGGTATGTTCTGTATTGCATTTGCAATTTTATTTGCTATGTCAAGCTTACTTTTCTTCGATTCATCAATATATCCCTCAGCGACTGTAGTAGATTTCCAGCCACCGTGGCGTTTTAACGTGGTTAGGTCACCTCCAGCATCAACAAGAATTGTTGCGGAGGATCGGCGAAAGCAGTGCCCAGTATATAATTCGTAATTTGGCAATTTTAAATACTTGGCAATGTCTTTTCCCATAGCTCCAAACTTATTCAGACCTATTCTCTGAATGGTCCACTTCCCTTTTTGATAAATAATGAAAAACCATAGAGACCATTAGCATTTTGAGGGCGAAGATTTGCGTATTTTTTATAAATTTCGTAGAATTTGCCAGTTACAGTAAAATTTCGTACTATTTTGGTTTTATTGTCTGGTATTGTTACTGAAACAGCTGAACCAAGATCATTGAAATGAGTTATTTTCATTTGATGTAATTCATGTCTTCTACATGCACCCATTACTCCCATAACTAATGCAACCTACAATGTAAATTAGTTTACTTAAACATATTTTTATCAAATGGAAATATAAATTACTTTTGTTCCAAATATATTTCATCTGGAGCCTGTTCAATGAAATTATCGATGTCATTTGCTGTAAAGATCTTTGACTTTTTGGGTTTGTAGCCGTTAGACTGCCGCTTGAGGAATGCTTTCAGTTTCAAATATTTCGCAATATCTATATCATTATAGATACTAAGAGTCGTTCTCAGCGTTGAGAAGTGTGACCACAAAGTGGAACTTTAAATTTTTTTGGCTAAGTCTCCAAAATGAGCCATTAAAACGTTTTCGGAAAACGATTTTATCTTTTGATCTACCTTCCATTCCAAAAAAGGTTATAAGCGCATTGATACATACTCTTCGACGTTTCCGGTAATAAATTCAGTGTTGTTACCTTCGCTGCTTCTATTATGTTCGGAGGTGTCAAATCTAAGTCAACATCACTAGCAGTTTCCATTTTAATTAATAGTTTTTATAGAAAACAACTATGAAATTATTAGTTACCTACTAAAACTTTGACAGAAACGATCTGCTGACATTTCATCAATTTTTCGCTGGACGTCATAATTTGACAAGCCGTAGTCGTCGTGATTTTGGAGTGAACCTAGACCTAACACGAAATATTCCATTTCGCATTTGTTGCTTAGCAACTTGCCTAGCAACCGATGCAAAAATGAAATTCTGTACAAAATGTGCTTGTTTACGATTGAAGTTACGGTTATAAAATGAACATTTATCGAGGTTGTCGTAGAAAAAATATTTTTCGTCATAATCTGTCTTTTACAATTTTAGTATCTTTTCTAAAGCTATATCTAAACATAAAGCAGGGTTTTTCCGTTGTCGCCTTTGGTACAGCTGGTAATTGATTGATTGATATCATGGTTTGGAGATAAGTGTTCGAATTAGTGTGACGACCGTCCTCATCATCATGGAATTACTGTAGATGAAAATATTCAGGAATATTGGTAATAAGAACAAGGAGTTCCACGTTAAATGTCCTAACAACTGTAGCGTAGTAGCATATTCGCAGCTGCAGGCGTCTTATCAATGAGCACGAGATAAGACGATAGATATGCCGTCCTTCGGAGGGGACGTTAAGATGTCGGTCCCGAGTTCATGGATGTTGAGCTCGTTAAAGAACCCTACCTCTGAAACAACAGAGGATTCGGCAAAATTTCCGGTTGGGAGGAGTGTGCTCACCGGCGTCGGTGTTTAGCCTTGGTAGCAGAAATAGGCCGACGTTAAATAAAAAAAAAATAAAAAAAATAACATCATTTGTGTCTGTGTACGGAATGGCGGTTCGATGATCATAACTTAATCGATTTACGAATACACCATCAGCTTTAAAATCATCATTAGTGATAACTCCGATAACCATAACTTCGGACATAAACAGAAATGTAAATCTTCCTCATAAAAAAAATGAAAGTTTAAAATACATGGTAATCACCAACGTGAAGCTCATTATTCTGAACATTTCCGAAAAGAAGCATACATACTTAATGACGACGCGATGGAAAATAGAGCCGGTATTGAAGGTTGTAGACGATGTGGTAACTTCCATTAAGACGATGGACGTCCGAAACGACAGTAATAAAGTCGGTATTCATTCATGAATTTGATAACAAGTGGCATAGGATAATGATATTGATGATTATTGATTATATATTCAGGGAAAACATCTGGTGAAACTCGATATCACATAATTTTCCACACATCACAAATTATATTAAAATTTGTGAAGAGGCGATACTTTTGTTGCTAAAAATCGCATATATTCTACAGGGTGTTTCTTAATAACATGTTAATATTTAAGGTTATTCTTGGGTCCATTCTGATAACTTTGGTATGACCCTAGATATTTTTGTGAAACGTAGTAAGCATCTTCTATGCAACAAAAGGTTTCTTCTACTCTACAACATATTTTTTTTTAGTAAATACGCCACTTCTTTTTCTTAAAGTAGAAATTATTTTTGAAATCCTCATTCTTTTCTGAGCAAGTCCAGTTGTCACGTATTTAAGTCATCAAAATTAACAATATTATTAAAAAAACTTGGTCCATTTTACGAATTCTGAGTTTGCAGATATGCATTACATGGATGGGCTTACTGATGGTAACGCACTGGAAGCCAGGCGGTTGTATGGAGACCGCTTCCTAAATAGAAATATTCCGGATGCACGAACATTTTCAAACATTCATAGAAGGTTATGCGAAAAGAAAAGTTTTGAACCAGACAATCATCTGAAATGGGTACAACGACTGTATGAATACCAGAAATTGAGGTAGCGGTTTTGAATTCAATTGAGGAAGGTTCCGGATTGAGTACACGAAAAATTGAAAATAATTTGAATATCTCACATATTCTTGAAACGCCATCCAAAACTTTCACAATAATCATTTTTGGGCTGAAGAAAACCGACATGCAATCTTGGAATCCCGTCACCAGGAGCAGTTTTCCGTTAACCTGTGGGCTGGAATATGCGGTGATTATTTAATTGGACCCTATTTTCTTGATGCGAGGTTAAATGGGCAAAATTACCGGAGGTTTCTGAAAGAAGAATTGCCAGCTTTGAGAAAGATGTTCTCATTTTAGTGAGAAATCGAATATGGTTTATGCACGACGGGGTGCGGTAGCGCCCCGTCGTGTATGTGTATGTATGTGTATGTGCATGTAGTGCAGAAAGACGAGAGTGCTCAACTTTCACATAGTAATCATATAACAGTTACATTGCGAAATTAGTAAGAAAGAGAATTCCCATCAAGTCAAACCCGAAACAGCACGAGAAATGACTCCACAAAGAGAATACATAGTTGAACAGTATTTACCAAAAATGGATATTATGTTATCAATGCTTCAAGAACGAGATAAGACCCCGAAAACCTCTAAACGATAGTTCCTGCTCTCATAGAAAGACATTAGTCTAATATACAGTGCGATATGAAAGTAAATAAACAACTTTCGCGGAAATGGTTGGAATAGTAATACAATTAAACTAATATCGTGTAAAACAAATATCGAGTGAATAAGTGTTGAAACCTGATGGTCTGGAGTAAGTTATTTGTTTTCATGAATTTCTGTTGAATCATTTATAATTTTTATATGTTTTTAAATATATCTCCTTATTTTTCAAATGATATTTATCAACAGTCTGTTCAACCATTGATGGCATTTTTACTTATATTCAGTCCATTGACTTTGAGAATGCCAAAAACTGACTTAATGTGAATTCTCAACTGTTCTTTGACCATTTCATCATTTTATCAGTATAAAGAACTGATGGAAATGCTATGTACAATATATATGTATATTCTAATGCTTTTCCAACTGCATTATTTCACAATCTTTCTGAGATCGGTACGTGCTTCTATCTAAACGCCCCACATTCCCTGTATTGAGAAAAAGGGATATTTCTTGAAGCCGCTCTCGAGAAATAATCTCGGTTCGACTATCCTCAGTCAGTCGATACTCTTATTACTCAACTTCTCAACTTAACAACAAAGGAGTGATCAAGTAAAGTGATTAATCCATGATATTTTAGAATTCCTTAGCGTTTATTGGTCTTCCTCTGAAGGAGTTATCCCTCTATAAAAAGACAGTGGCGTAACATTGGTGTCAGGTGTGGGGTATTTTCTTTCTCAACTAGGCCCCAGTGACTTAACAGCAGAAGCATACATATTTGCAGGAGGTCCACATTTTTGAACATCTGATTTAATTTATTCCTTTGTGCGTTCAGGGTAAATTTTGTTTTAGCATTCCGAGATATATTTAGATTACTTCAGTTTTATAATTTTACCGTTCATAAATTATTCTCTGGAATAAATTATTGTTTGAAGTTACATACATTGTTTTTTCTCGTGGTCTACCGAGATGTAAATAAATGAATTTTATTTTTTTATGCAAAAACCGTACGTTAATCGAAAACAAATCAGGAGACCAGATTTGCTCAGAAACGGATGAAGATTTCAAAAATAATTTTTACTCCAAGGAAAAGCATTGACGTATCACTTTTTACTTCAAAATGATTCAGTACAAATCCCGCACAAACGCCACTGGCAAGAATAAAAAAATATGTTGTACAGCAGAAAATGCCTCTTGATGCAAAGAAGATGCGTACTAGGTTTCACAAAAAATACTAGGGTAACCAAAGTTATCATAAAAAGAATTTTTCTTAAAACTTAGCACCCTGTATTCAAAAGTTAAGACCTTTAGGACATATGTTCATATGAAGTTTTTTTTCAAAATGCTCCCAAGAATAACCTCAAATATTAGCATGTTATTGAAGAAACATCCTGTAGGTCTTTCATTCCTTCAGGTGATTGTTACCCTCGCTAACACCAATCTTCGTAATTGTGGAAAATAGTGTATTACTTTACGAGGGACTTAAGTAGACCACCGAGAATTCTCTGAATCGCGAGTATTAATTCTTACATCCTATGTAAAGTGTATCAATTTTTTCACCATAAACACATCATATTTTTCTTATGAATGTTTATTAATAATATAGGTGATAATAATAATGAGTTTATTCAAAAAAAATCAGACAGACATACAATTTAAACAATTTCAAGTGAACATTTCTGGAGTGTGACAGGATAGGATATATCCTGATGATACATTTCCGAATAAACAGGTATCCACAAAGGCAGAGCCTGTGCGTGGGCGAATTACTTATTCTAAAATATTGATAGTTGTTAGTACAACACATTTTTAAATCAAGTTCAATTGCATTTTTTATGGGAGAAAAGTATACAGTGCTTCTCGAAAGTCCCCTCCCCCCCCTCTTATTTTTGGAACGATTATACATAAACAAGTGAAATTTGGAAACTGAATATAAAAGGTTGTAAACTTCCCTACTAGTGATGATAGATGACGAAATCGTCAAAGATGACGTCACAAGGCCATTGTAACCAATAATTCTGAATGGAACCCTACGGCAAGCGAAACCTCTTTAAAAGGTATCGAAAAAACCTATTCAATGATACTAATTTTATTTGTGTTTATGGCAGTTTTAATGGCTCGTTGGTAAACATTAAAATTTAAATTCCATTCAGTATGATATTAATTACAGATTTGAGAATCAGTATCTACTTAAAGAAATTGCTCGAAGTGACCTCCATTTACTTCTTGACAGTGAAACATCCTATTTTTAAACTCTTCTCGTACTTTTGCAAATGTGTCTGCGGAAACAGCCTCACATTCTGCAACAATACGTTGTTTTAAAACGTCAATATTGTCAGGTTCAGTGGCGTAAATCTTCGATTCAAGGTACCCCCACAGAAAATAATCCAAAGGTGTGAGGTCCGGTGATCGAGCTGGCCATTCCGTTGAACCTCGTCGTCCAATCCATCTACCACGATACTCCTCATCCAAATACCGTCTTACTGCACCGTAATAGTGTGGAGGAGCACCATCCTGTTGGAATGTTATTTCCAAATTGCCGAATTAATCTGGATTATCTTCCAAAATTTCAAGGATTAACGGTTCTATTGCGTTTTGCAACAGCTCCAAATAAACCTCACCAGTTAAATTAGTATTTAAAAAAAGAGGCCCAACGATGTGGTTTCCCAGGATACCTGCCCAAACATTCACCTTCTGGGGAAATTGGGTATGTGTTTCACGAAACAGGTGAGGATTTGCGTCACTCCAATACCTCACATTCTGTGTATTCACATTTCCATTTAGATAGAAAGTACTTTCGTCACTAAAACAAATTGTTTTGACATAGTCTGGCTGTTGGTTAATTTTAGTTTCCATATTTTTACAATATTCTAGCCTTCGGTCTGGGTCGTCGTCTGAGAGTTGATGAACCATTTTTAATTTGTATGGATGAAATTTTTTTTTTTCCAACACCCTGTGTACTGTTCTTCGACTGACTTCACAGGTAGATGCAACGTGAGTTGTTGAAGAAGTAGGATTAACTATTACTTCTGCCAGTATATCAATTTTTTTCTCATCAGAAATGTGTGGTCTGCCAGATCGTTTCGGATCATTAATACTACCCGTTGTTTCAAACTCACGAAGAAGCTCCCTTAAATAAGTCCTCGAAACGGGGCGATCGGGAAACCTCTCATTAAAAATGCGTTCTGCTGCATGAATATTTTGTCCAGTTTCACGAATTAGGATCGCTGCTACTTTATCACCTAAAGCACGTACCATTTCGCTTCTTGAAGCACTTAAACGTTCGGCTCACAACAGTTTAACAAATTATTAAAATTTCCAAAACATTAAAAGTACCAAAAGCTGCTAAAACAGTTGAACGTTCGATCAACAATACACAAATTATTAAATGAACAAAAACTTGGACAATTACAAAAACGTCGAATTGGGGAGACTAACAAAAACAGCAGCTTATTTGACAACTATCCAGAGGCGGAGCTTGAATTTGGAATTTTAGTATTAACTGATTTAATTCATCACAGCTTTGCGTTTTTTAAAAGCGAGTTGCCAAAACTGTCATAAACACGAACAAAATTAGTATCATTGAATAGGTTTTTTTGATACCTTTCAAAAGAGGTGTCGCTTGCCGTAGGGTTCCATTTAAAATTATTGGTCACAATGGCCTTGTGACGTCATCTTTGACGATTTCGTCATCTATCATCACTAGTAGGGAAGTTTACAACCTTTAATATTCAGTTTCCAAATTTCATTTGTTTATGTATAATCGTTCCTAAAAATAAGAGGGGGGGAGGGGACTTTTGAGAAGCACTGTATATTGTTGATGACCGTAAAGAATATCAATTTTTTGTTGCATAAGTACGTGAATTTGAAATGATTGTGAATCACATGAATGAATTTCTAACTTTATTTTAGATGGAAAACGCCACTGTCGGATATTTCATTCCGTCTTCCGGAATATACCCTTCACTTTCATTTTATTCGAATGACATATCGGTCCAAAATGTCAATACCTGATAATTGTTACCAAGAGAAAGGAGATGGATGGCTTTTCGGGACGCATTATAGCATGTAGACGAGAATTTCCATGGAAATGTCACAGAGCTCTCTACATTCGAAGCAGCGTTTTCGATGACATTTAATCCGCTGACATTTAGAAATTTAGTTGTTGTACAAGGTGATTCTGAAATGTTATGGAAAGTTCATTATTTCTATTCTGCCGGTTATAATAATTTTGTACTATGTTCAGCGGTTGTTGAAAACGTGATTCAGTTAGAATCCAGATGAAATTTTTTATACGTTGAATAAAAAATTTACTCCTCAAAACTGCAAAAACACTGGTTGCTATTTTATATCATCGTTTCCCAAGTTTGTTTTCTCTTACAGATCTCTGTAAATTTATCCCTTTGCAACACCTTCTGATTAAGAATTTTTTTATTTTTTCTCGAAAATTTTCAATAGCATTCCAGTTCTTCAACCCCTAGAGAGTTACTTTCCGCTTCGGTCACCTTGAACCATCTGCATTTTCGACTATGAATTTACAGTTTAAATTATCAACCTAAAACTATATACATACGTCTATAAAACACTCTCTTATGTTGAAGGACATTAAAACCATTGCCAGCATTTATAAGAAAATTGAAACCCCCTTATCTAAGTTTGAAATGTCAAATGTCCTTTATAGTATTCTTCGTCTCGATTGCAATAAAGCCAACATTGGCCAAACTAATCGGAACTGAACTGGTTGCATAGCATCTCATAAGAGTGATTGCAATCTTAATGAAAACTGTTATGTTTAGGCGAACATAATATTAACTCTAATCATTTTAGGAATTTAATAACTCCACACTTTAAGCAATAGAGAATAATTATCTGAAAAAAATTTCCTTGAAAGGGTATCATTAATAATAGTGGCATGAATATATCTTCTATAATTATTTACTTAGCTAGATACAAATATATTTATAATATTTCTCCTGTTTCAAATTCCCACCAAAATGTCATTGAAAGTTTGTGATGACAGAATGCATGTTTCATCCATGGCAGATGGGTATTGATACAGGACAAGTGACAACCTGTCTATTTAATTCTTTTAATTCCATGCCCTATAGTTTTTGACTAAACCATGTGGTCAGCCACCCATAAAATGTAATTTTTCTAGTCTTCAACTGTTATTTATCTTACTTATAATTTTATTCCTTTTAGGCCCGGTATTTTCACCTCCAGTTATACTTGGAATAAATTAACCATCGGTTAGAATATACTTTTGTCTAACGTTTATTGATAATAAAAGCACATTCTAACCATTGGTTAATTTATTCCTAGTATAACCGGAGGTGAAAATACCGGGCCTTAACAAACTAAATGAGCTGTAATATGTTACCACTAACTCTTTTTAAACATAGAAAAATCCTAACTCTTGTCTCAATTTTCATATTGGAGACAGTTTCTGTAATTCATAAGAATAGATTGGAATATGAAATCAACAACATTTCCTATAATACTCGCCAGAACGAAAATAGCCTAAAGCTCCCCATTCCCACTTCTCCTAGTGAAAGATTCTCTGATTCACAATGAAGTGAAAATGTATAATAAAATACCAAGTGACCAAAGAAAGAAATCTCCAGGTTTATAGATACAAACTAAAAACTTTACCTAGTGATAAGACCTACTACAGCTTTATTGAATTTTTTTATGATACACTTTAGTTAAGTTTACATTTGTTCATATTGTTAATTTTGTTCAAACTTTTCAATGTTTTTGGGAAAGTATTTAATTAAGTCTCACCATTTATGTTTTTGTATTTGTTTATATCCTGTGACGTGGTTATCAATTTTTGACAGTAACTTATGTTCATTCGCATACTGTGCATTTTTATTTATGTGTTTGTCAACAAGAGTTTTTCTTATGTACAATAAACATATATTCTCTCTCTCCCTATCTCTACAACTACTAACGCTACTTAACTACTACTAATTATCCTTAACCTAGTGAGTCCTTTTTTTTCACCATATTCATATGTTGTCCCTTTTTTAGTCACATTAATTTTTTCATTATATTTTAGTTTAGGTATTTGTAGTTAGCTATCTTGAGGAATAACTCGTTTTTCATTTGAATCTTTATAGTACCTAATTGAAGACGCGAGTGGATGAAAATGTCATGTTACAAAATTAAAGTTTTAAGTAAATAATTTTTTTTATGTAATTTTTTCCATTTAGGACTAGCTGGGCAACGGTGTGTCTAACTGGTTCATGAATGTGAAAGATGGGTACATAACACCTTCATACAGTGCTTTCGTAAAGTACTGCATAATTTCTTTTTTAGCCAAACTAACCATTTCTGAGGAATCTCCTGAAACAGGTCGATTTTTAATATCAATTTGCGACATTTGTAAGGGAAAATTAAATATACAGGATGATACACGTTTGACAAATGACGTCCACGAAATTTTTTTTTCAAATGGAACACCCTATATATTATTCAATTTTTGGAATCTCCATGGAAAGCTGAGTTCAAAAATATATCACACATAGGGTTTGTATACATTTTGTCCGTCAAATTCAGTGATCTCGTAAAGTAGTGGATAAATTCGAACAAAATCAAAGGAATAATTTTTGGAACACATACAGAATAATGATTCGTGTAGGAGAAATGACGTCATCGGTATTTTTTTATTGGAAACGCCATTTTTCATTACGGAATGTGAAAAGGTGATTATGAGTATGGGTGAAATGAAAATAAAATAAGAAAAACTATTTTAAAATATGAAAATACTAAATTTAATGGCAATGATAGCTTCGAACAACGATCAAATTAAATGTTCAAATTGTGCACCGTTTGCTATCTGACTATTTCCATTACTTGACAGTAGCCATAGCGACAATAATTTTGTTTTTATTGCTGAATAGTGTTTGTGAAGTTATTCCTTTGAATAATAACATTTCAGCGTTTGTCGATTCGATACATTATTGAGTAGTAACTTTGTCATTTCATGGAAGATGATTAAATTGAATGAACGAGAAAGAATTGAAATTCTTTGCATGATAGGATCAGGACACAAAAGGCGCACCCAAAGAGAAGTAGTTGAATTTTTCGGCAACCTTTCAACCAAAGCATGGTGAGCAAAGAGTTGAGTCGAAATACCGTGAATTTGTTTAGTTAGTTTTTTTTGTGTCGACTTTTTTTTAATTTTTAATTTTGTCTTTTATTACCAAGGCAATTGCAAGTGGCAAGCAAATACATGTAACGATGTAACCGTGTCTAAGCATCTAAAATATAAGATAGCAAGTTTACCGTACTTCCAAGGTGAAAGTGTCGCACCATAATAATAATAATAATAATGTTTATTCACTCGAAATATGATACAATAATTTTAGAGGGTTTTGTGAATAAACGGGGAGACCACAGAAACTGAAATATTCAGCTTGTACGTGGTATGGGAGAGATCATAAATCTAGGTTATGCAATACAATAATAAAATACGAGATATAAAATTAACATAGAAGATATGAACAAGGTACAATGAGATTAGTTTAAAATGCAATAAAATTGATCAACATGGTAAGAATGTAACACTAAAATAGATAATTCATTACAATTACCAAAAGCTTACTAAAAATCTATTTACAATAATAAAATTAAATAAAATAAGTACAATACTAGTGCTATAGAATTAATGAAGATACAGACAATCTATAAATATGATAAAATCATGACAGTAGAATATATAATTTATTACGAGTCTAATGTTTTTAACAATAAATTTGGATATATTGGATTCTTATGAGGAGAGTTATGATATTAATAGTTATTTTTACCTCACAGTTACAACTCCCATAAAACTTTCTAAAACCCCTCCATGGACCAAAAAACGCCGATATTAAACATAAGCCTAAGTAACTACAATAAGTGCGAAACGCCTAACATAGTCTACAGACATAAATCACCAAGAGAACTGATAAATCACCAACAGTTCGACATAATCCTATACACTGACGCCTCCAAAGAAGTTAATGGTGCCGGATGCGCTGTTACTACATCAGATACAACAATAGTAACATACAAACTTCCTGACGTATGCAGTATACACACAGCTGAACTATATGGAATACTACAAGCCTTGAGGACTCCAGTACACGTTAACAGTAAGCTCGCCATATGTACAGACTCCCTTTCATCAATACACTCCATCAAAAACAACTAACACCCTTAGTTCAAGATCCACCTCCCCCCTCACACTAGAGGCACCTATGTGAATATCATCTGGATCCCTTCTCATGTAGGTATCACCGGCAACGAACATGCAGACCAAGCAGCGAAACGAACTTGTTCCTCAGACTTGCCAGTAGAGCGAATTCAACTCCATCAAGACCTAAAATCAGCAGCTCGACAAACAATGATTCAAACATGGCAAACACATTGGGATACAAGTAACACAAAACTACGTACAATCCAAACCACAGTTACCGCTCGGGAGATGCCTCCAATGACAAGAAAGGACAAAAGTGTTATGAGAAGACTCAGAATAGGCCACTCCCGGCTCACTCATGGCTACCTGATGTCATCACAAAATCCCCTTACCTGTGAATACTGTGATAGTGTGAGACTTACAATTGAGCACATACTTTTAGATTGCCAACATTACAGCCGAACCCGTCGCAAACACAGACTAAGGGGAACTCTCAAAAACATTCTTGAACTACCTAACCAGTTTAGTGCTGTGATACAGTTCCTTAAAGACTGTCGACTATTTAATTTGATTTGAATTCTATTATGTAATCGAATGTAACACAGATCCCGTGTCAGTGGCCACTAGATGCCGAGACACGTTAATTATAATTAAAAAAAAAAAAAAATAGTTATTTATTATTTTGTGAAAGAACTGATGCTTTTTTTCTAGTATACATTTCTTTGTTTTAGTTTTGAATTCATTGGAGGTTCTACTATCCCTAATGGTGGTTGGTAACTCATTATAGAGTCAGCCCGGTTATTATCATCGGGATTCCCTAACGACATTATTGAATATGCAGCTCGAACTATGAATTCCCGTAGTTTTATGCTTATATATTATTTATGTTTCAGAAATCTCATTAAGATCAATCATCAATTGCATATGTACCGGAGCGATTCATTAGGGAGCATAAATATCCATAGGAATATATTTTCCTTTTAATGAGAAAATGTCTTTCAAGCGTTCATTACCAGGAATTTTTCTCTGCTTATTTTTGTCTCCAAAAAACTGAAGTTTTTTCTAATTCCGTTTCGTCAAAGACAGCGGCGAATTTCCCATTTTTACTTTATAATTGATGAACTTAAGACGTCGCCGGAATTACACAAGACTGAGCATCGTAAATTAATGAGGCGCCATCAGGCAATAATTAAGAGAATCCCAACGAAAAATCTGCAGAGGATAGGGTGATTCTTCGACTCAGCGCACAATCGTGTTCGAGCTCTCGGAAAAGGTTTATACGCCGTTTTTGTTGATTATACGTTACGAGTTTCCGTGCGTGAATCTCTGTTTTTCATACCTCTTGAAATGGCTCCTCAACATGAATTATTTCCTTGTGGATGGAAGGTCGAGTAAATATGTTTATTTTATCCTATAACTAGTTGAAAAATACAGAAACAGAGGGAGCTTTTACCATATTTGGAATCAGTTCATTCATATGATTACAGACCACTCACCAATAATGATACTAATAAAATTGAAACCAGACAAAATGAAACAAGAAAGGGAAAAAGCCCAAAATATGTATTATATTGATTACAAGTCTCTGAAAAATGACTTGAAGAATAAAAGTGGCGAACGAACAGTAACGTCAATATAGCATTTTGTATTTTGAAACGTTGAAATTCCACATAAGTAATAACAAAAAGTTGAATAAAAAAAAAATATCTAAAAAAAGGAAAGAATGGATAACTCAAGGATTACAGAAATCAATACTAGAAAAAAATGATATTTATATGAAACTTATAGAACCACCTCAAAATGAATACTTGGAAACCAAATATAAAAACTATAAAAACACATTCTCGAAATTGATTAAAAAGCAAAAACAACTTACTTCCAAAATAGATAAATCGAAACCAAAATTCATCAACATGTATTATGTAAAAACCAAGAAAAAAAATAAATAATATAGAATAGAATCTGACTTGACATCACAGAGAACTTTAATCATTATTATAGTACATTAGGAGAGGAATATGTTAGAAATATTGAAAAACCAAGAGACATCGAGGAAGACACAAGGACTGCAGAAAAACCATGTATCCATACCAATGAAGAAGTACGAGTAATAGACAGTTTAAAAAACAAGAAGCCGGAAAAGATCAAATAAAAGTGAACGCTGAAACAAATAAAATCCAACATTATTACCCCCCTCACGCATTAATAAATAGGTATCAGATAATATTGTTTTCCGACATGTCTCAAAGTCACTTTACAAGAGTGGTGATGAAACATCAATGAGCAATTACAGACCAATATCACTCATATCAAATGTCGCCAAAATAATCGAAAAAATTATCAATACCCGAATAGAAAAATTCTTCAACAAGTTGTACTTTCAGAAAAGCAGTATGGTTTAGAACTGGTAATCTACTGAGGATGCAATATGTGATTTGACTGATTGCTGAAAATACCGACTCAATGTGTTTTTATCGATCTCGCCAAAGCTTTCGGTTTGTCATGAGACACTGTTGAAAAAACTGAAACTATACGGTCTTAGAGGCAAAGTGTATGCTCTTCTGAAATCATATCTGGAAAACAGAGTTTAATACGTTCAGATATACGACACCATAAGCTTCCCAATGCCTGTCACATACGGGGTGCCCCAAGGTACAGTACTTGGCCCACTGGACATCTAGAACTTGACCTTAAAGGTAGAATGATAAGTTTTGCTGACGATACAGCAGTTATATTAGCTGGAAAAAATCAAAGGAAGTGACAGAAAAAGAAATAAAACTAATCAATAAACACATTGACAATGAATTACAATGAAACAAAATACATTTCTTTCGCATCATATAAAAATGCCTTACCTGACCTTGGTGCACTAACAATTGAAAACGCACTTATTCCAGACACTAAATAAATTAAATACCTAGGAATCATAATCGATCAACATTTAAAATGAGATCTACAAATTAAAAATGTAGTCAATAAAATCAGAGGATTTTCATGGAGATTCAAATATTTAAAAAGCTTTCTCGATACCCAACAACTGAAAACACTATACTTCTCTTTAATTCAGTCTCAAATCAGCTATGGCATACTAGGTTGGGAAGGAGTATATGATACATACTACAACAACTTGGATATAATTAAAAAATGGACAATAAAAACCGTGGATATTCCAGTGATATGATCTTTCAGACCAGTAGAGTCTTAGATGTTAGACAACTGTATTTTTGGAAAGTCTCAATGAATGTTTTCAAACAAAAAATTAAATAGAAAAAAATTACTCATTCGTATGGAACTAGGAATATGTCAAAAAACTATTATCTACCAAGAAGAAACAAATCTATAGGTTGTAGATCGTTGTAATATCTGGCACCGAGAATCTACAATATTATACCAGAAAAAGTTCGGAAAAGCAAAACCCAAACCACGTTTAAACGTTTCTTAAGGGACTCGCTAAATAGCTAAACAAGAAAAACAATTCATGACTTGATAAACCAGAGGTGAACACTAAAAAAAATCCGGATTTGTTTTTCATACCACTATCATGAATATTTCAATAATTTATTTATTATATTTATATTACATTCTAAATTATATCTCATTACATAACATTATGAAATACATTACTTATTTATATTGTAATCTAAACTACATCTCGCCACGCACAAGGAATATTTTCGTTAATATTCCTTCTGTGGTATTTCTCTTCTCGTTTATAAGCATTACTAGTCTTTTTGCATATCTATTTATATTATATTCTATTGTACTTTACTGTATTGTATTCTCTATTCATATTTGATTGTATTGTATTTTTTACTGTATTCTCTTTCTCGCTCTAATAAATGTTATTATTATTATATACTTGTTAGGAATACATTTGTATTGTAAAATTCATGGAAGTTTCTTGTAGAGCGTTAGCGTTTCAGAGATTGAATCTCTCTCACGTTATACAAGGAAAAAATTGGATCACATGATATACTCTTTGAGAACGACAACCGCCCAAAGAACCCAGTGACTTGCTAGCTGTATCTCCTACAAACTCTCTTCGTACTTCAAAAAATAAAGGATTCATATATAGAAAGTCATGTTTTCCGAATATCTGAATGATTGAGATCGGGCGATAGTTGTCATCATAATTCTTATACTCTTTTGGAAGTGAATATTATTTCAGTGAATTTGAAAGCGTGTCTTCGGAGAAACATAAGTTGGTTAGTGAAGTGACAATGATAGCTTTTCGACTTCGTGAGGAGCATTCTAGATTGATCCAATAGCTCAAGGTACTTCAATGTCGATTGCAGCTTTTTTTGGGTTGCATTTGAGCTTTTGCCACGATTCCATTTCCACTAGATGCACATGCCTTGTATCAAACTGCATTAAATGATACAGTTCTGGCAAAAGAGTCACGCGTGCAACGTTCCCTACCAAAGTCGTATCTACTTTATTAGCCCAATAAAGAGTTTCCTTTGTCTCTATTCTGTGCGGCAACGGGATGGTATAGCACGCTGCTCTAAGCCGCCTCCTGCTGCCGGCGCGGCGGCATCCGAACCTTCGAATTATCTCGCAGACCTCATCTCTCTTATAACTATCCCAATTTATTGCGATGAACTCGCTCATAATTATTCAGCCGGAATTATGATACTTTGGTCGGGGGGGAACTGATGGATTTTTATAGAGCTTTGTGTGGTTGGGGTGAATTGAAATGATTGACAAAGCGCTCTTATTTCTATTTGATTGAAACGAACCGACTCCGACTAAAACAAGAAGAAAAGGAATAATATTACCAGCATTATATTAACCTATATCTGAAAATATATGACAGCGATATATTACTTTAGTCATACGAATATATCTATTTTGATGCCATTTGGTAGATATAGGAAAATAGTGTTGATATTCAAATATTCTTATGATGGTCCATAACAATCACATTATAAGGTTTGATCAGTATAAAGATACTGGGTTTTTTATTTTAGGGTGAAGGTTTGGATATCTATATGTTCTCAATGGAAGAATGTACTGAGATGATTCTTATAAGTTGAAAATATTACTATTATCATTATAATATATTTCATTGGGATATACCTATTGTATTACGAATATATCAAGCTTTTTTTTTTGTTCACAAGGATAGTGATCGTTTTGAAATCCTTGAGATTGAGATTGCCAAAGTAATCTGTAAGAACAATTATACCACCGAAAAAACTTGGTGTAACGTAAACGAGTTTCGTGAATAGAATAATTTCAAATTAAATACAGATTCACCTCTTATTATATTACACAAACTTGTGATTTAGTTGTATACATTAATAAAGAAAAGAAATGATCGAAATACAATATCGGACATCAATACTCTTGATGAATTTTATTGCTGCTCAGTTGAAAAAATATGGAAGCTTCTCCGATTGGTTTGTTTTACTTAAAAGAAACCTGTATAGCTGACAAGTTAATTTCCCACAGACGATCAAACATATAAAAACAAAACATCTACCGCTGGAATGTACA